>JAOUZG010053167.1:0-11038 GCA_026289955.1 Argiope argentata | reverse complement strand
ACGTTGCATCCTTCCCACATTTCTGTATTGGATGCGAAAAAGAAAAATATAGTAAGTATTGGCTTGGATTGACAATAAATAAACTTACCCTTTGTCTTGTTCGCCACACCTAAATGTAATCTGGGACGACGATACGAAAAATTGTAAATAAGACAGATTCTTTTGGATTGTTTTTTCCCAGATTCAAAACGAGTAAATCAATAGATTTTAATATTATTTTCTGCTTATAGTTCTTCTTTCAAATCGGAGAGGTCAGTAGTCAATGTTTTACAGCAAGATATTCGTATTTGTAGCTCTATTTTCATTTTATATTTAACTAGCATTCCTGTACCCGGCATTGCTCAGGTAATGGAATTAGCAATATAAATTACATATATAATATTACAATATATTTACGCCTATAATAATTACTTATTACCTATAATTTTTTCTAATTTTGGGAGGGTCACGGGGCTTCTGGACTCCTTATATATATAAACCGATTCTAAACTGTCCTTAACAAACCTTTTAAAGCATTTATTTTCTTTGCAAACGCAGGCCATCCACATTTTATTATTATACTTACGTTTAAGCAAGAACTTCTTTGTATACAACATTTTTGGGTTTTTTCTGGTGCTAAAATTATTAAGCCACTTGCTAAACTGACTCTGGAGCAAGCTACATAAAACTGGCCGTTTGAACACCAGCCTCCTCTTAAATTGATCGCTGCTACTTTTAATGTCTGTCCTTGTGACTTATTAATGGTTATTTCAAAGCAAACTTTTACAGGAAACTGCACTCTTTTAAATTCCAAAGGATAGTCTGATGGAATTATTGGAATGCTGGGTATTAAAACCAACTCTCTTCGAGCGCATCCAATAATTATCGTAGCTTCGATTACATATTTATTAAGTTTAGTCACTTGAAGTCTGGTGCCATTGCATAACTTTGGAGGACAAAGGTTTCTTAGTAGCATTACCGGTGTCCCAACTTTCAGGTGAAGTATGTAAGGTGGAAAACCTGGAGGGTCTAAGGTGTGCAGAAACTGCTCTGGGTACTGCACTGCATCATCACGATTTGTTGTTGTATCAAAAGATTTGTAGTAAATATAGTATTATTTGTATATATTTGTTATAGTATTATTTGTATATATTTGTTATAGTATTATTTGTGTATATTTGTTATAGTATTATCTTTATCTTTACTTATAATAAAGCACAATGTGTGTGTGTCTGTTGGCGATGTACAGACCAGACCGTTCGACCTACAGCTACCAAATTTAGTATATGTATACCTTGGGTGCCGGGAATGTGCACCTCGGAGCCCTTTTTTGAATTTCTAATTAAATTTTAATTAATTAAAAAATAAACCAAATTTTAACGTTTTTTCGCTATAACTTCCGAAAATATTACAGCACAAAATTGATTTTTGCATCATGTTAAAGCGCAAAAAGTTAGCTTTTCAATGATACTAATGTTTTAACCTACAAATTAAAACTCTATTTTTAATGAATTTTTAA
Organism: Argiope argentata; assembly: GCA_026289955.1. Classification (NCBI taxonomy): domain Eukaryota; kingdom Metazoa; phylum Arthropoda; class Arachnida; order Araneae; family Araneidae; genus Argiope; species Argiope argentata. Next base: position 9,540 of record JAOUZG010053167.1, on the reverse strand, counting down.
ACATTTAATTTAATCGTGTTTTTTTTTCAACAATTTATTTCGCAAAAAAAATAATAATAAAATTTTATCTTCTCGAGGATCTCAAAAAAAATCAGCTTTTAATAAAATGTTGCCATCACATTTTCAGAAGTTCTGATTTAAAAAAAAAGTTAATTACTACCAAAATTAAAACAGAAAAATACAATTTTCATCAGTGGTAGTGATTATATGAAATGAATTAAATAGGAAATGTGATTTTTTTAAACAATAAATGCAAGTGAAAATCGTTTGCAATATCAAATTTAATAATTCAATTAAAGAATTAAAATAAATAAAAATACAAAATAAAAATATATTACAAAATTGCGACAGTAAAAACTGAAAAAGAATTTTTAGAAAAGCACCAAACGATAATCTTCTGAGAGTGAGATTAATTATTTAAAAGCAAGAAATCTTAAACGAACTTTTAAAATGACGTCATTTTAAAGAAACGAAGAACAAAAAGCAATGTGAAGAAGTTATTTTGTGCAAATCAAAGAATTCACCTTCGTGATTGTAATTTTTCTCCGCATTTTAATGAATCATGCGAAATAAAAACGCATCTTCTTTCAAACAAGTATACGTAATAATTAACAATGCAAAATTTGTAAAAGCATATAAAACTATTTTTACCCGCATATTTCAGAGACATCAAAACTTTCTACCAAAACAATATCGTGTTCTCTCACGAGAAAATTGAAATCAAATATCATTCCATATTAAGTATATAAAAATGTCATTTTCGGCACGTGTGTGTATAAAATGAAACATGATATTTTTGGAAAATAAATGGATGGAAACGTTTTCTATGATATTTTACTATACACATATTACTAATCCAATTAAACAATTTTATTTAAGGCGTATATGGCTTAATATCTACAAGGCATCTTCTGTAATCGGAGCCCAACATCTAATTTCTTAATTTTTTGGGGAGAGATTATTTATATCTCTTAGCAATTGGTCCAAGTGAAATATATAATTATAGATTTAGGGAAAAAATGCTGATGAATTAAATTTTTACATACATCATCTGCTCTGTGAATCATATTTAACAAAATATTCTTGAGACAATAAGTCCTTAAATAATAATAAATTCTTGAGACAAAAGTCCTTAATTGAATAAGTCCTTAAATAAAATCCAATCAACTAAATCAATCATCAAAGCTGATCGATCTATGAAAATTTCAATATAACTATTACGGTAAAAACTGGCGATTTTTGATCACTTTATCAAGAAATCAAAGAAGCCAATCAGAGTTACTCTAGAATAATTGGTCTAGATTATGAAAATGATGATTGTTCTAAACTTGCAATATTCAGAACTGAATAAATCAGCCAGATTTGAAGAAGATAGAAATGCTTATTTATTTATTTAGAAGTTGAAGTATTAAGAATATTTTACAAATATGAATCTATAAGACCAAAGGAATTTAAACCATAATTTTTTGAAATATATTTATAAACCTAAAAAAATATTATTGAGAGCATTTATAAACATCTAAAAATAAAATTAAAAACTGAAGGTTTCAATTAACCTGTGAAAGTTTTGCTGAATAATTCCTTGAGATCTTATAAATTATAAAAAAAAATTATAATGTTTCAATTTCTGTATTGAACATAAATATTCAATGTCGGACTATTCTGCTTTCAGTTCTTAGTTTTATTTAAAGACAAGCTTAGATTGAGTAAAGAAGTCGTTGTATTAATTGAAGTTTCATCATTTTCAATTTAATTTAAAGGTGAATTTTACGTGCACTGATAGAAAATCAGAGAGAGATGCGGACTTCAAAGATAGGACTGTTCAAGGCCTACATAATAGTATAAATGAGTTATATGACTATCGAAATTTGAAGCTTAAAAATATTTTGCTGAAAAATTTATTATGAGACCAAGTTATATACAAAAATGATTTAACCCTTTAGTCAGCATTAATATTGGCGAACCGACTAGTCACCAAAGGCGGCTAGTTTGTAATATAGTAGTATTTGTAGCTCTATTTGTATTTTATATTTAATTGGAGCACCCATAACAGCTTGTATATATAGCATAATTCATTAGCCGTATGTCAATTTTTAGTTTTAAGCAGCATTTTTCCTTATCTGGAAGTGGACATTTCATTATTATATTTTGCTGTAGTAACTTTTTGACAAATATTTTCTTTCAAAGAATTAGAGTAAGGTTTGAATAGATTACCATTTTAAATTTCAAACATGAAGTTTAATTTATTTGCACCAGCTTTATACACTTTTTCAATAATTGATAAAGATCGATGTTTCTACATAGCATCATCCATTGATTATCTCTTTTCTTCTTTCGATGAATACAGATTTCTCATCTTGAAGATAATTAAAAGACATTTTGATGAAAAACAAACCACAACGGGTTTTCAAAAATTCCCGACTTAGGATAAAGAAAGTAAAAACAAACACAACTTATCGAATAAAGCTCTCCTGAAAACTATGCATCCTAGAACAGTCAAGAATTCGTTCATCTCTCTAGTGACGTAAAATCAAAAGAATCAGTACTCTCAACAAATGGAAATACCCTTTCCATCAGGGTAACTTAAGCCAGGCTTTGAAAATAACCTATGAATAAGTTGTTTTAGTTTAGTTTGTTGTTAAATCAAGTTAAAACAACGCTTAAGATCTAGATAAACATTGTTTTAGACTGACCCTCTTAAGTTTCAGTAGTAATTAACCCCTTACCTGCCGACGAAAACTTGCGAGATGCACTGCCCAGTGCCACCGTTTTTCATGCGAGCGCGCTTACTTATGCGGTGTATTGGAGGAAGAAAAGAGGTGCGTTTTGCGACATCAAACCTTTTTAATTTCAAAATAAGAAAAAAATAAACAACATTTAAAGTATAGAATAAAAGTGTAATAAAACAGATGTTAGAACTTATCTGCTTTGTGGTATTTCCCAAAACAAGGTTGAACTCATAAACCAACATCTTCATCTGATGTAATATCCTATTCCGGTGTTTCTGATCTTGAAGATGATGGAAAATGGTCATCTAAATCACTCTCATCACTGTCAGACATTTTCGTAAGAAGATCTATTTCGCACAATGAATGAATACGGAAACAAATCAATATTAATAAAAATGGATCTCGAAATGCGTCACTAAGCGCAAAACTAGAGAACGGCTCTGCCTATTCGTTTAATTTTTTATAAATATTTTCGTTAAGACAAAAGGATGGTTCTTATGGAGAGAAAAAATGAAAAAAAAAAAAACTGATAGGAAAATAGTTAAAACGACACTTTTCTTACTTTCCCGCAAAAATCTTCATTTCCTTCCCCACACCAACTGAGTAAGATAGCAGGAAGTAATAAATTATGACTTGTTTAGAAAGAAATACGCGAAGTCAGTTGGTTTTCATTTATAGATAAAGGGATGTTTAAAAAAGAAAGAAAATAGTTGCTTTTATTATTAGTCTATATGGATATTTAATCTATGCCTGCTCAAAATAAAGTCTGGGCAGGGAAGAAAAAAAAGAATAACAAAGGGAAAAAAGAATTTGTAGAAAGAAAAGTAGAGAAGAAAAAAGGATAGAAAAAAGAAAAAGAAAAGAAGGGTGTGTGTGTGTCACCATTATTTTCTCTGTGAGCGGCATTTTCCAAACTGTTTTTAAACTTTCGCATCTCTTGAAAACCAATTGTGTCTTTATTTGTTTAGTGTGTTTGCATTTATGAAAATTTGAATCTCATTATTCTATAAAAACGTAGAATTATAGACCTTTACTTCCACCATTTAAGTAAAATATCAATTATGGGACAATCGTCGCACGGATAGAAAGAGAAAGAGGAGTAGTACAATGAACAGAACATCTGAAGAAAATAATACTGTAAATGAATTATACGATTATCAAATTTTGTTTGGTTTAAAAATATTTTGGTGAAAAACCTGCTATGAGACACAGCTACATAAAATATTATATGAAAATTTTAGCGAACATTAATACTGGCGAACCGACTGGTCGCCAAAGGCGGCTAGTGAAGAATAAAAAATCACTATCTACTCAAACAGAAACAGAAGCAAAAACTGCACTGTTATGACTTTCGTCGTTTCAAAAACATCCCCTTTACCAATACCCTATCTCTCATCTCATAAATTTGATAATCCGTTTCAAACATTGCCAAGGTCATTTTATGGCATTCCAAAGTCGTGGGAGCAGTTTTCTTTATAGCAGCGCAATGCAAAGGATCGAACTTCGTAAAGACGTATACATACGCCGGTGGCAGTGAACGCATCGGTTGAGTGAGGCATATATTTACGCCGGCGGCAGTTAAGGGGTTAAATATTATCGGCATCAACTGACAAAGGGAGGTGATCTCATATTTTCAGCTCTCTTCATGAGAGTAGGATTCCAGAGTTCCAATTTCCACACAATTTTCAACGAAGACAATTTGCAGACTTCACGATCGAACAATAGATTTAACCCTTTGCAATCGGAAAAGTAATTCGATGCATAATTATTCAATATACAATGGCTTGTTTATTGCTCCAAATTTGTGTGTGTGTGTTTAAAATTAAATTTCTCTGTCTTTTTACCGTTGTGTTGGAATTTTCAATAATCAAAATTGAAAAATAAATAAGTAAAACGTCAAAAAGATGCACCATCTTGACTGGTGTTGAGGCAAAATCGAGTTCAAAGGATTAATATGAACCAGTCCATGGTGCATTGTAAATGAAATTCGGTTTTAAATTTGATATGTTTGTGATTTGAGACACACACTTTATCACTAAGACACAAATAATGTCTTTTTTGCATTTGTATAGGATGAATGATAAATCATCTTTCCTTCCACTTTCTCAACAGCATGCGAAATCTGATTCTAACTTACAGTGAATGCGATTGTCTGTTCACAATATTGAGAAAGTACTGTAATCGTCAAAATATTCATACTGGAAATTTTGAAAACCCTCCGCGTTTTAAACCTCCTTGAACTAATAAACACGTTTTTAAAAAATGTATGTCTGTCCGTCTGCTATAAAAATAACTCAGAAACTGCTTTGAATTAGGCTGGTGAAATTCTGTACCCGACTTTACATAAAATTTCTAGATTTCTATCAAATTTAGAGTAAATTTTTTACAGTATGTATACAACTTCAGTAGTTACAATATAAATTAGCACGATAAATACAAAATGAAGAAAGCTAGATGGAATAAATTCAGTACACAGATTTAATAAATATACTGGACGCCCATCGAGTTTCGATTCTAAGCTTACAAAGGGGTGAACGGCTATCTATTTCTTATTTCCAGAGCATGTAAAATCTGTAATTATGTCTATTCTTCTCTCATTCTGTTTATTAATCTTCTTGTGTGCTTTGAGGTGAATGAGTTTAAGTTGGTGTATGCTCCTTAAGCCAAATTATCATATTTCCATCCAATTTTGGGGAAAGTCCATTCAGAGAGTCTGTCTGTTTAGGGTTCCAATACAAATTTGAAAGATAAATACAAAACAAAGAAAATTAGATGCAGAAATATCGGTGCTTATATTTAACATGTATAGTAGAGATACTTATCACATTTTGAACCAAATCAGATAAGGTGTGATCGTTTGTTCTTTCAGACACAGGTGAACGGGTTAGTTCAAAAACGCAGTGATATTAATATACCAAATTTAGTGAGCGAGTTTATGACTGCTATTGTAGTTCTGCGTCAAATTTTGGTTTCAATTGGTAGGGGAAAAATTTACAAAATATGAATTAACGGTTCTGAGATTGTATGCAAAAAAGTGTATGGGTAATTATTCTTGCTGATTGAATTCTTCTGCCTTCTAAACTTCTGATTGTTACTAAAAAGAGAAACAGTAAACAATTAAACTCACTTCCCATATCCTAACAACCATCTGATTAATTTTTGTTTTGAAAACTGTGCATGAAAAACGCTGTGCTATTCACAATATCCCGTGATTGATGATTTGGAAAATTTAATATGATTTTTTTATCGTTGCCAATTCTTTTATGGGAATTATTTATATTCTGTTATAATATTTTCTTTTATATGGGATACTTGCTGTTTTATGAAGTTTATTCTCAGAATTCATAAAAATAATGCGTGCCGCTAGGGGGGAGGAGAGAAATTCAAGCAATAGGTAGAGGTATCTCTTTGAGATGACGTCACAGCCTGACAATACCGTCAGTCTTCAATCAGCATTTGGAAGAATGCAGGAAAATTAATGCATTTGTGGAGGATTTGATGCTGTTTACCACTGTTTAAAGGAATGCACAGAAGATAGAAAGTATCTGCAAATTGAAAATAACGACTTGAGTTCAGTACTGATGGTACCAAGTAATCTTAGGACTCTGAAGGACATAATTTCCGGAATTGTCATCTTTTTTGGTCAATTGTTTGAAAGTTGGTAGAGGAGGAGATGGTCAGTATTTGATGACTTTGGGACTCATTATCTCGAAGAGAATATCAATTTGACAAATTCGGTCAATGTAAGAATGGGCATTGCTAAAGACCACAGTTGTTTGCAACAAATCCTGTCGATACTGTTATATTCAGTTTCTGCGGGTTGGTCGGCTGTACAAAAGAAGTCTTCAATTAGTGAAAATCGATGAGATGGATTTAACATGTTGAAATATATATTGAGTAATGCGCAATTCTTAATGGAACATTTCCATATGAATGAATGCTTTAGATTTTTGTTTGTATTAGAAGCTCGAATTATACAAGACGTTTTCTGCAGCTACCCGAAAATTGTGTGAATCTGAGAAGCGTCCTTCGTCGTTCTGTAAAGAAGTTATTAAAAAGGTGAATAATTTTTGTTAATACTATTTTTATAAACTTAACGTTAATTTATTTCAGGATTCATACGAGTTCTTTATTTTGTGCTATCTTTGTCTTTTATTAAGGATTGAAAAAATTATGGGACTTAAAAACTCGAAGTTTTGCAATCAAGTTAAAAAAATATTCTCTAAAATTTAAGAAAATTTTCTATTAAATTTTGAATTTACTGATGATAATTAAAATACTGAATCTTGGGACTTCTCGAAAGGTTTTGAAGCTATAAACAATTTAAAAAAAGCATTCTTCCAGTGTAAAATGCTTTCATCGCTGTAGTATTGTAGAATAATTCTTGGAATAAACATATTTTTATTCTTAAATATTCTATTTAAAAGGAGTAAAAATCACAACGGTAGATACATGTGAAACTTTCAGTCGTCAGAAGAGTCCCTTTAAAAGTGAATTTTCGAACCATTATTATAATTTTAATTCCAAAACTTCAAATAAAATTGTGCATTTTTTTGTAAAATTGCTTTTTTGTAGTTCTTAATCTGCATTGTTCTATATTTTCCGGAGAACTAATTCAAAATTTGAAGTTTTCCAGTTAATTGTAAATTAATACAAATTATCAGTAGACTCGACCCCTACCAATGTTTTTAATTTAGTGGGTCTAGACTCCTTCAAAACTTTCAATCAGAACCGCTGATAATTCTAAGGTACCTTAAACTGCCCTAAAATCTTTAATAATTTGGATCAACCATGTTTATAGGCTGCTATACTGTATGCAAAATGCATCATGTCACATTCAGAATAAAATAACTCAAAACTGTAAGCTTCAAATCTATCGAACAAATAGATATCAAATTTGGAAGTCAATTGCTTAGTTTAATGTTCCCATTATGAAAGGGTTTCTCAATTTTAATTAGATTTCAATGAAAAATAGTTTATATTATAACTCTTCGTTTCTTGGGAGGAATAACCTTTCATATAAAATATTTATGGAAATACTTAAAATTTAACTTTTGTATAAAACAGTAAATATGTATAAAAATGGAAGTATAATTGTACTAATTGATATTATCCATCAAAGGAGTACTTATTTTTTATTTTTTCAAAATGATTTGTATTAATTTTTTAAAAATTAATAAATTGAAGGGAAATTCAAGTTAATATCATTGAAAAAATAAAATTAGAAGTCGTAAGATGGTGTAAATCCATCCAGAAAAATTTCCACCAATGATTGTCTTAAAAATAATATCCCTATTTCTCAGACTGAAAGGCACATGCGAAAAATTGACACTATTTCTTTTGTATTAAATTATAAGTGAGCAGAATTTAAATTCTTTCTTGTATAGGAAATGTGAAATATACGTAGGCTCAAGGTTTTTAATGTAAAAATCTATCAAACATTTATAGCGCATCTTATTTTAAAAATAAAAATTTCATTAAACTCTTTGCCATGTAATTTTACTATGTAATTAAGTGTAAATGTTATAACCCTAAATGGACCAATCAAATTTTAAATATGCTGCGATGTTTCGGATTAAACTTTGAGTCTTTAATTTCTGTTATCTTCAAATCAAAATTGATCGTTCAAATAACATTTATTTCTGAATTTTGACATTGTGCCCCGTATATTCGTGAACATTGCTTTTAAAGGCATAAAATGAATTTTTAATAATGCGATTATCGCAATAAAAAAATTCACAAATTCTCTTGCATAGTTTTTGTTGGAAAATTCTCCGTAATGTTTAATTTTAACTTTTAGGTTTCAGCTTTTTTTAATACTATGATCTCCTATTTGTGCTTTATTTTTATTATGCATTATATTTTTTGATATTGCAATGTTGACTTTTCGCGTTTTATGTCATTTCTCTTAATTAGCTTTCTATATTTTTGTTATACAACTTTATCTAGTTTATTTTTTGAATAAATTATTTATCGTCTTCGTTACCGGCTCATTTCATTTAAATATCGAAATGATTTATTTTCTGACGCATTTATGTAAGAACTTAAAATTTTATTTATTGATCTCGATTCTTTTCAGATCATGGAGAATACGCTTATCCCTTTACGGAAGTTAGACATCAAAAGTTGGAATCCTTTAAAATCGAGTGATGTAAAAGAAAGTCTTGTGGAGCAAAGAAGGGGTAAGTTCTCCAAACGTCAGAAATAAAATTGCATGCATGTTTTTATGTATCGCTTTAGAAAATATAATTTAGCCTGTTCATGAATTAATATTACAACAGTTAAGTAGTAGAATAAAATTCAGTAAAAATTCAAGATTAGTAGGCATATCGGAATGCGTGTAAAAATACTTCAAAGCTTATTATACTTTTGGCTCAAATGTGCGTTTTTTCTTCCACATTAACGCTCGGAGTAATTCAGTATTTTTCTTACCGGTAGTAGCTTAATATGTATATGTATTGGTATCACTTAGTTTATAACCTAATATCCTTTTTTTAAAAAATCTTAATTTACTCGAAGAGAAATTTCAAATTTTTCTCATTTTCTGATAATTTTTTTTTCAAAATAATTGATCATCGCAGTTCTTAAGCTCCAAGCGAAGGCATAAGAATTTGATTCCTCAAGAATTTTTTGAGACCCACGATTACCTTTCTTAAATGGATACATGTCAAAGAAATCCTTAAAATCTTTTCGTAAAAATAGGTTCTTTTACTTGTAATCAAGTTTCCTCTGAATTTTCTTGACATTGTGAACTGGTGAAGAGAGTTTCTCCTTTGTCTCTGCATAAACTGAAAAAAATCCAAAAAAAAAA
>JAOUZG010053151.1:0-11669 GCA_026289955.1 Argiope argentata | reverse complement strand
CTAAACGCCTGTTACTTTCTCACACTCCGTGGGAGAGATGAAAATTGCTGACCTAAACAAAATACTTTTAAAAAGATCCCTGTGTTTGCCTTACCTCCTATGTGTGAAACATGGAAATCCCCACTGAAATCCAAGTTGATAAGCTCTATAAAAAATATTTATCCCTATCCAAGTCTTGGTATTTAATACCAGTGATAATGATTTCCCGCCCCTTTTTGTACACTTAGCTTTTCTGTGTTGTGTCGTTCTGTGTTGTGCTCGTCGCCTTCGCTTGTAAATAATGCCTGCTCCCGTGATGGAATAAAGAACGAAAAATTCAACCTGTATTCTCCATGATTTCGACCACGACTCTGCTATTTATTCTCATCAAATCATTTAAATATGTTTTTCATTATATATATATATATATTGGCGAAAAATATCCCTTGGATCTAAAATATTACAATATTCTTTTTGTCTATTCGCTAAGTACTTTCTAAGAGAAACTATTAATAACAGACAAAGGAGTAACACAATAAGGACAAAATGCGCCTCGTTGCAGTTTCATTCCCCGCTCCGCGTCGTCATAGTTGGCTTTATGAAGTTGACATAAACACGCCAATACCCTGCCTTTACGCATTCCGCCCCTATGAGTGGCGCCAGGGGCATCTACATCTCCTTCTTTCCTTGTTGCTAATGGCAACTGAACTGAAGTTCCATGCTTAATGAATGCTACCATGATCTTTCGTTTTCTTCGATGCGAATGATGCCAATTCATGCTCTGCTACTTGTCGAATGCGTAAACTTTTAATCTTAAATTCTACCGCGCAAATTGGGGGAAGAACAAGGATAATATTTTTATGGCACAATCGAAACAACGTGGGGCTAGGCAAAGCTTTTATGTCTGTCACATGATTAGGACATCATTTCAGTGGCTGCTCGTTACCTGATTACTGGGTAATATTGTGAAGATTTCTTTTCCCCTTTTCTTTCTCTTCTTTTTGTATGTTATTGTGCTTATAGGCAGGCCTGCTACAATTTAAATTTAGTATTTTTTAAAATTTAATCATCTTTTTAACCTCTCAAATTCAAAAATAAAGAAAATTCTTTTCGTTCTTAAACAATATTTTTATCATGTCAGAACATGATATTGATTTGGGGTGAGGGTTTTGGCATCAACAAAAATCCGTAAGCGAAGAATTGAAATTTTATTATCTGCACGAACATCTCAAAAAATCAGATTTTAATAACGCGATGCCATCCCATTTGCAAAAGCTCTGATTAAAAAAATTAATGACTACCGAAAATAAGATCTAGAAATATGTCACTTTGGAGCGCTTGATTGTATGAAATGAAATAAATAGGAAATGGGATATTTTTTTAAACAATAAATGCGAGGCAGCGTTTTTTGGATCCTTTGAAATACTAAAGTGACTCGTTCAATGAAACAATTAAAATGAATAAATATATAATTTAACTTGCACGAGCCACGTGGTGCTTGGCCGTTCAAGAAATGATTCTTTGACATGATACATTGAAATATGCATAGAAGATTTCATTTTAACCTTTATTTGAATTTTGTTTTCTTTAAAACTACTTAAATTCAAACCTAAACATCTTTAACTAGCATTTTTTGAACTTAGTCTTCTTTCTAATTACATAAATTCAAAGATATAGAAAACTATTTTTTCTTTAACTTCTGAAAGTCTTTCCTTTTGTTTTTCAGGTCTATTTTCTGTTGCTTTAATTATCTAATGTTGAGTTATAATATTATGTGAAAATCCGATACTTAAAAGAATTGTAGACTCAGCTATTTTTTAATTAAAATCCTTCTCGAGCATTATTATTATAACCTATAATCGAAATCTTTTGCCATTTCCTTTTCTTCCGTTTTAATATGCATACAATACTGAAAACAGGCGTCTTGGGATTTTTGATCATGTTTGGACAAAAGGAACTGTGATATCCTCTAAAAGTTGAGGATTTGATTAGATAATGGAGAAAAAGAATAAGGTTTTAATTTCAAGTCAGTTTTTTCTTGTTTATACGCAAAAAGAGAAGAAAAAAGAAGAATAAAGGAAAAAAGAACAAACTTTCAATTTTCATGATCCTCAAATTCCTTCCATGCGCTGCCAGATTTTAAAATTTTCTTCTTTTTAACAGTTATAAATTAATAAACGATAAAACTGCTTATTCTTCTACATTCTTTGTTAACCAAAGACACGATTTAAGAATATACTCTAAAAAGATATTTATTTTATTTTGTGGAGATCAATTGCTTTTCTTTGAGTGATTAATTGATGTAAAACAATTAAATGATATAACGAAAAACGATGAAAAAAAGGGGGAAAAAGAAAGAGATGATGAAAAATAACAAAACCTTTTTTAAAGTAGTTAATAAGCTCGAAATCTGCAATTATTATCGTTCCTTGTAAGATAGCCTCTACATGTAAGACATTAGAGCTATTAGTATTCAAGATCTACAAACAATGTTTTGGAAAAGTTGCACGATGATTTGCCTGGACTTCAGAAATATGGATGTTTAACCTATTTTGAATTTATGATTTATAATGCCTAATGCAAGTTCTTCATCAAATGCCTTCTAAAGCCTTTATTTCGATTTGATGGTTTTCGAATGCTTCCAAATCACGTCACTTGCATCTCGAAACTCCAAGGACAGTAACTAGATTTCTGATGGATATCGATAGAACGTTTTCCTTTCCTAACCAGTTGGTTATCAAAAGAAGTCAACCCCTCTACAATGTTACTATGGAAGTCACTTTCTGACAATGGATAGCATGTCATAAAAGCCGGCACCCCTTTTTCTATCTATAGAATCCTCCATACCATCCCGTAGGGTATCGGGAGGGAAGTGATTGCAGAATGTTATCTTTTGAGTCAGCCGATCGCAGAATCGACATGAATGTACTATAATCATACAATAAAAACGGAGCTATTTACCAAGAATTCCACAGTCGCTTCTTGACAAATACGATATAAATGTAATAAAAGTTTCCAGAAAATATCTAAACTCAGTTTTAAAAAATTTCTGTTGAAATACATTTATAAATATCGATATCCCATTAACAATATGCGAAAGAAATGTAAGACTTTAAAATATAATCATGAACACGATTTGAAAGTTTGCATATTTTCAGAACAAATGTTTTTTATTTTTCTCATTAAATATGGGTATTGTAAGTAGAATATGTCATTGTTTAATAACGAATATTGAGGGGATTTTCGATTTAAAAGAGAGACTTAGCGAATTTGTGTTCGGAATTTCCCAGGTTTTTCGAGGATATATATTGGTACTTATATATATTTACCTATATAAATCTAATAGAATTACTTTCTGAATTAATAAGACAGAGAATAGTAGCATTACATCCTGATTCAATTGATTTTTAAAATAATCTCTTTTGTAAAATTCCTTTCAAAGTACGAAGATTGGTAGTAAAAAAAATATAAAAAAGAAAATGCTAATTTTTTCCTTTCTAAATTATCTTTTCCGATGATGAACTTTTCAAAATTCTCATACGTTTTATGTATAATTAAGTATATATTTATTTGTATTGTATCTATTCATTTGTAATCACTATAAGGTTTTAGTACTTCTTTCATACAGCAAAAAGCTTTGGAAACACGTTCCTCCACCAGTTTGAAATTGTATTCAAGAAAAACATAAATTGCTTCTGCAAGCAAGCAAACATTTTAGCATAATAACACCACCAATTTCCATGCCACAAAAAAAGAAACTCCTTTTCCTAAAGGATCAATTGACAGAGTTTGTAGAGGAGGAGGAGGTCAGTGATTGACCACTTTGGGGCCAATTACCTCGAGAAGAATATCAGTTTGACAAATTCGGTCAATGTAAGGATGAACCTTGCTAAAGACCATAGTCGAACACAACAAATCCTGTCGATGCAGCTACGTCCAGTGTTGGTGGGGTGGTCGGCTGCACACAACAAGAAGAAGAGTGAATTGACTTCAGCGAAAGGGCTGCAATTTCATACTCACAAATGATATAAAGTGGAAGTTTATTGCTCTACAAGCAGCTTGGTAAAGAAGATGGTGGGGATGACTAATAGGTCTAACTAAACGATACCTTCCAAAATCATTTGGTCACACATTACTAGGTGAGGAAGCCTTAACTACAGTATTAGGGGGAATAGAAGACTCATTCAACAATAGACCTTTGATTTATGATTGTGGTGAGAATTATACATAGCTTACATAACGTCATGCTGTGTCCCTGCTGCCTATAACGCTAAGTTATTTAATCAGTTGGCTGAGCACAAGATGGGAGAAAGAGAGAGAGAAAAAAAAGGAAAAATTGGTTAAAGGAAAAAAAGAGAAGATACAGCAATCAGGGATTTCCAGAGAGAATGCCATCGGTGTCAAATCTTACACGAATCTGCTCAATTTTTTCTGAAGTTATTACTGGATATAGGGGACAAGAATACTGAAACAAATGGTGATTATGGGTTGCGCTTACAGGGGAATTAGATTACCAACTGAAAAATTGACAAATTAAATTGTGAACATATGTGTGGCAAATAAACAATCACTATAGAGTCAGAAATACACAGCGTCCATCCGAGTCCTGAGGTCTTGATTTCCATCATGAGATCTGCACTTTTGAGGGACTTTTGAAGTTATAATTTCGGTTGATTTTCACAAGGGGAATTCTGGCCTCAACTATTGTAGGTCTTGAAGAGGTCTTGGTATTTAGGAATATGGTTTACTATGGAGTGGATTTTACCCCCTGAAAGGGTATTTGATGCAACTCTCCGGTACCATTCTTCTTCGAGACTTCTTTCTGGTTTTCTCATGTACCATGAGAGAGTGAGTAGGCATTCTGTAGCATAGTGCATTGGAGATCCTATTTCCCCACAGCTACAGAGACAGGTGAGAATGATACAGAGGAAGCTTTGACCTAAGATCATTTCTTAAATGGTCGGAAGTTGGCCACTATCCCATAGAGGCCTGAACCCAAAAATAACAAGCTTACAAATATTTACAAGCAACAGCAAGACTTATTGGATACGCTTTGGAAAAGATGGTCCGAAGAATACTGTAGAAATTACGCTCATATAATCAAGTACGAAATATCAAGCAATCCCACGAATACAAGAAGAATATTTAATCCTATTACAAGAAGATCTAAGACCTCGACATACATGGAAAAAAGATCTTGTGAAGAAATTAATCGATTATCGAAAAATTCGTACCTGCATCTTTCGTATCGAAGGAAAAGAGATCATGCATCCATTTCGACTGCTCATACCTTTGTAGTTTGACCAGGATGAGGAGGATGTTGTGGTAATCTAGAAAACATTTTAGCATAAATACTTTTACTTTGATTGATATAATTTTTGTTATTGTTAATCTATCAATTAATTTTGGTTTGAAACATCTACCTATCGTGAAGAAAATAAATATATGTTACTGTCTCTCAGAGTACATCATTACTTCAGAAGTATTCACAATTGATGAATTTGTAGAAGAAGAAAAAACGAAAAAAAAAATGTGAAAAAGTTACTTTACTTTCTTTTAAAGATTCAACAAATATTGGTACATATATAAATAAAACTTAATTGGTAACCATTGGTACATATATACAATGGAGGGTCGGAATATGTGTTTTGGATAAATTCTTTTACAATTAAAACAAGAATTTTAATTCATTAATAACTAAGACAAATCTTGGCGTTTTCCCTCCCTTATTCCCGAATGTATAACTGTACAAAGATAAATTTTAAGCCATTACAATATTTTATAAAAATTGTCTGTCAACGAAGCTACTATAATAATTGTACAAATGTTCCCTGAAGTTTGGAAATTTTCTTTAAAAAAATTGATATCCAGTTCCCAACAATAGATTACATAGTTATCTTGATATTGAAACTGTTTCCATTGTTTCATCGATTGCTTAAACATGTGGTTTTCTTCCATTGCTGAAAGCTAAAGAAAGTTTCTGCTTAACATTTGTGCTTTTACTTGGCAAATAAAAAAGTGAAATTTCAATATCGAGAAATTTAGAAGATAGATAAAGCCTAGAATCACTTTTTTAAAATAAGGTTATGATAACATGGAAATGTCTCTATGAAAAATGTGAACGCTTATGATAAATAAGTAATTCAATTATAATAGATTGGTGTTAATGGCAGAGAATTGGAAGGTATCATGGACATTAGGTAATGTCCAAATCATTTAGCTGAAATTAAAGCAATATTCACGGCGAACCTGCTGATCACCTGAGACGACAAGAATAAACTATATCTTGTCTATTTGATCCGTATAAAATTTTGGGATCAATAAAATTTGGTAGATGATGGAATAAACATACCATTGTTACTCATTTTCATCAAGACACTTCCGATGATTTTATAAATTCAGAAAAACTGAAAAATCAACTTTGTTCAACTATCATTCCATTTGAATCAGCTATAAATGGAACAAATCATTCTGTTTTCTCATATGCTAAAGATTATAAAAATATTTTAATGATTGAAAAATTCGTTCTCCAGACTTGTAAGAATCGCCAAATTTGAGACTTCCATGAACCATAATAATAATTCCATAAATGATAACTCCAAAATCCTTTGAGATAAACATATGAAATTTGGTATGCGATCTTTGCTTAAAATTTATTAATTTTTGAATGAAAACTACTCAGAAAAAGTTCATATGTCTGTCCCAAAACGAATGAATTTGATAACTTTAGTGCTTAAAAAGCTAGATAAATAAAAAAAAATAGCCCTCAATTTTAGCATTTATAGTATGTATTTTCATGTACTTTTGAGTTAAATCCGCCATCTATTGAGAGTTGCAAATGTATACATGAAATCGCTGTAATTTAAAAATGCGTAGATTGAATCAAAATTGAACTATGTATGTGGTGCTTTCTTTAAAATTTTATTTCTAAACAAAATTTTGTTCTTAATTAATCAACAAAAAGTATATAAAGTGCAAGCACAGTTAATTAATTATGCTATAAGACATAAAACTTTCATATGCGTGATTCATAGTTTTTAAAAAATCTGAAAACTCATGGCGATTATACTTTTGCAAAAAATTCATAATTTTTATGCTGGTAAGAGGATAACATCGTTCCTGCAGGTATGCGAGAAAGCATCAGCGAGAACAATCTTGCTGAGTAATATTTTTTAAATACAAAGGATATCGAGTAAAAACATCGTGATAACCAAAATCTGGATATTCCAAATTTTATGAAATCTCTATGTCTATCAATCTATTCGGGTAAAAATTGGAATTATAAAAATCATAAACAACAACAACAATTATTTGAATTTCAGCATGGTGTGGAAATCATTTATATGATATAATACTTTCTGAAGCTTTGGCAACAAAATGTCGAAATTTTAATATTTAAAAATTCCCTTATTCCCATTTTCCCATTCCCATTTCCCTTCGCATTCACATTCCCATTTTCCCTTCGCATTCCCATTTTCCCATTCCCATTTCCCTTCGCATTCCCATTTTCCCTTCGCATTCCCATTTTCCCATTCCCATTTCCCTTCGCATTCCCATTCCCATTTTCCCTTCGCATTCCCATTTTCCCATTCCCATTTCCCTTCGCATTCCCATTCCCATTTTCCGAAGTTTGTTTGTGAAAAATTTGGCAGCTATAGATCTACACTATCTTGTTAAATGTATCCGGTCACCCAGTGGTACGGACTTGGAGCGTACCGAGGTACATTTTAATATGATGCTGATTCTCCTTCGGAATCGATGACTGCCTGCACACGTCTGGGAAGACTTTCCACCAAGTTTTGATAGATGGCTATAGGAATTGACTTCCAAGCGTCCATCAGAGCTGAAGTGAGTGCTTGTAGAGAGGATGAGTCGATTAGGCGTGAATACCTGTTTCGTCTAACCACGTCTGTGAGAAACTCGAAGTGTAAATAGAGAAGTTATCCTGCTTAGAAATGGACCTTCCCCAAAATATTTCCATAGAGTTGGGGATTACAACGTTGTCTAGAATGTCCACATACATCTCAGAGTTCTTGTTTCCAACCACTGGAACTAACGGACCCAGGTCAAACCACAGGGGACATCCCAATGCCATTATGCTTCCATCATAAAACTTAACAGTTGGCACAATGCAGTCACTATAAAACGTTCCTCAGATATCCGCCAGATCCAGAAGCATAGTCCATCCGACTGCCAGACTGTAAAGCGAGATTCATCACAACAAAAAAAGTTTCCCACATGTCCACTGTCCAATAGCCGCGAGATCTGCACCATTGCAATCAGCGCTTCGCATTCTGTGGAGTGATATTCGGCTGCACGACCATGGAATCCCAAGTATTTTTAACTCTCAAAGTACAGCCTTCCTTCTAACACTAACGCTTGACAATGTTTGGAGCTCCTGACAAATTTCCAGCAACGAGGACTTGCGATTCTGTTAAACTGCCCTTTCAAAGTTTTGCGGCTGCGTTTACCAAGTGTTTTCGGCCTACCAGGTTTTTTTTGCAGTTTTACTGTCTCTATGTTTCCTCTTCACGATTGAATCATTAACAATGAATTCAGCCATCTGTAGAATATCCGCAATCCTACCAACTGATTTCCCACAAAGGTGGCATCCCACTTTACTATCACGATCAAACCCACTAAGCTCCTTTGACTTACTCATTAATTCAAAAACGCATAAATACAACCTGACAAAGCGCTACTAAAGTTTTTATAGCTTTCGATTACGCATCAAATTGCATCACCCACCAGAATCCCTTTTTAAAGGGGTACCCGGATGCTTTTTGGCCAGATAGCCTGTCCAATAGAGAGTCAACACATACAAACACATTCTTCTTTATCATTAGAAGAAAGCATCTAAATACATTCAATGATAGATTTCTCATTATCTAATAATAGACTGACAGACACATGATTAGAAGATATTCATTTTTTAAAACGACTCCAAGCTAAGGAAATGAAGATGAATGTAAGCAAATGAATGAAAAATTGGTTGTGTGTGACAATAAATATTCTATTGTATAGAATTAAAGTAAATAAGAGTTTGTTTAGAACAATTCAATCCATTATAAATGCCTAAAATTTCCTTGTAAACGTCTATAGGAAGGAAACATTTCAATAAAATACAGAAAAAAGTTTAAAATACTTTTTGGAGATCCTTTAGTCGTATGGATTGTACTATGATGCACGTTCCACAACTTCATGCAAGTTCTGTAAGTCACTATATATCTTCTGATTCTACTTCTGGCGTTTTTATCATATTAGGGTTATGCCTTGACATGTATTATGCAGTGCTTTCGATTGAGAGTACCTTCTCAGAACGCCAAGGATGTCAATAATACCATACAATATAATGCCAAGGATGTCAATAATACCATACAATATGATGCCAAGGATGCCAATAATGCCTTACAATATAATGCCAAAAATGCCAATAATGCCTTACAATATAATGTATAGCTCAACAAGGCAAAATTTTTGTAAATAAATAAGCTATAGGTCATTTTAAGGACTACTACGTTGGCTTGTCTTGGCTACACTATTGGCGACAAAGAGTACGTAGAAGCGGATTTAGCAAGTTTTCTCCCCAGCTCAGAATAGATTTCTTATCAAGCTGCATTGTGATGAAATTTTCAACACCGATCATTGTTTTGAAGAAGAATGGAGGGATTAGATATCAATGCCAAAAACTTTGAATAATCTAGTGTATTTATCATTTCTTACTCATCTGTGGCTTTGCAATAAATTAATATATGTGCATATGAAACAACGAGTCCGAGACTTTAACATTTTTTTTGTTTAATAATTTTTTTCATTGGTTTCAAGTGTTCATGAAGAAAAATTAATAAGTAAAAACAAATTTTAAGTAAGAGGATAACAGATGTTTAACTTTCCCTTCATAGCATATTTCTATTGAGGAACGAGCAATGGAATGAAAGTTACAGGGTACAGCTAAATTAAAGAGAATATTGCTTTACTACTTGAGAATGGGAGGAATTTCAATATAGCTTTCAGTTTTGTTTAAAAAGAAAATGAAAGAAATTAAACTTTTGGTGTGTTCCCCCTACCGAGCCAAGGATGCCAAGTCGCCAATAAAGATGGCGGACAAAGTAAACAAACACTTCTATGGGATACTTACGGTTACCACTTTTGGCAATATAATTATGATTTTTTTACCGATAAGCATTGTCTTTTTTTTCAGACCCGGCGCCTTCAACAGATACCACCGGCATCTGTTGAAGGCACCGGGCAGAATTTGTTAACTTAAAAAAAACATCCTACAGGTTCGCTAGCCACAGGAGTGGGAAACTAGTAGCTTCGCTAGCACATTGAACATAAGGACTGTGTGGATAACATGAACAGTAAATAATAAATAATTGAGAAAAACAAAGAGGCAAAAAGAATGAATGAATGAAAGAAAGCAGACAACTTCGTAAAGTAATAAATCAGACGATTTTGTGAAATAGCATACTGACAATTAAAGTGAGTAAAGGAATAAATATTTTATATCCGCATTAAAAATATAATTGAACCTTCTTATTAATTATATAAAAATCTTATTATAATACAGATCAGAAATAAAAAATTTAATTGATATTATTTTATTGTTTTTAATGTAACATTTTTCATAAAAGTGTTGAAGCCCATGTACAACTCAATCATTGTAGAAAGAAGTAAACAAAACATCATTAGGATTACTGCAAGAGCGTTGTGTTGAGTTGCCATATTGGTGGCAAACTCGGGGGCACACTAATGACCACTTTAACCAAACTTTCTTTTTGAGGAATATTTTCTAGGAAAAAGAATCCTCTTATATAGTAATATTTTTGAGCTATTGAGTTCATTCAGGCAGAAACAATTCTGAAACTATGGTTTTCGAACTCAGCAAAATAGACTATTCAAAATGAGTTTTTTTTTGACGATCAAACACTTTCTTAGTACATTTGGTGCGATCGTAGTTTAACCCCCTGCTTGGCACACTTTTCAAAAATCGCCAACTTGCCAACCACGAAAACGGAAAACCATACATAATAGGAAAACCATACAGTTGCCATCCTTGGCGAATTATCGCCAACTTGGCAAAGAAGGGGGTTAAACTACTAATCACCCGTACATTTTTTATACCAGAAAGTAAACTAAGCATTTATACTCTTTTCACATACAGTTTTATAGAGTACCTCTAATCAGTCAGTTTGAATTATTGATTATATAGAAATTAATATATACTTTTTAATTGGCAAATATAACATTCTTAAGAATTTCTTTTAAAATTTCCTATAAAGGTTATGAAGGAAAGAAAAGAAAACTGCTATTTATTGATTATCGACATATACGGAAATCTGAAGTTAAGAAAGTTTAAATAACAATAATAATAAAAATTGTTGCCATTCACTATAACAAATTGTTCACGTCAAAAATACACACCAAACAGTGTTTGCGCATTAGGAAACTTTCGTATTATTATCGTGCTAAAAACGACCAAACAGCAAACATCGTTAAAAAGCTGCACGTAAAAGGTTTACAGCTAGAGTTGCTGTTGTTTTCGATAACACTAACGGATGATTCAAGGTTTTTCAGAATGTCCGATAATAATTGATAATGGGCCTATCTCGAAACAGATTACAGCAACGATTCGTGGCTAACAGAAAGTGGATGCGAATGATAGCTGCGGATCAATAATGGGTTTTTCA
>JAOUZG010053149.1:0-12274 GCA_026289955.1 Argiope argentata | reverse complement strand
TATATAAAATAAATTGTATCTTATAAGCATATATCATATTGTTATCATATAATAACAATGAAATTCAAAAAAATCAGCAGATGTCAAATTAGAAGAAAAACATGAGCTCATAATTTATGAAACAGGTGTATTTTGATTTGCTTCAAATTTTTTATTATATTTGTTTATGGCTGCACATATAGTTTAAAAAAGTTATATGAATATAAATTAATCTTTGTGGCTAATGAAATGTAATTAAGCAAGTCTAATTTTTATTTGAACTTTTTTTTTGATGATGATAATGAAAAAAAGGAGTTGGTTTGGTTTCACCAATAGTATTTCCTTTATATTCTTTGAGAACTCTTACAAATATATTTTAAATTTATAGATGTATATATTTCATAAAATAAATAATTCTTTTGATAAAAATGAATATTTAACAAATTTAAGTTATTTCAATTTTGTTTCTGCTCTGTAAATGTACATTTAAATGTATTTTTAGTTTTTTCTCAAAATGAAATTTTGTGATGCTCTTCAAAATTTCAAATACTCTATGCACATTCTATTTTTAGTTACAACTCTGAAACTTTTCTCTTATGCTTTATGAACATATAATAAAATAATTTGTATTTATAGATGAGTTATCTATCTTATATTTTTTTTATTGAAGATCACAAATAATATTATTACATTGATTTTTTAACATTTTTCCAAAACAGTCAATAATATCAAGTTTTAAAGGGAAAATCACATTTTGAATAAATTTAAGCATGCAAAATATCATGAAAATTTCAAAACAATACAATATTTGTGCCTATTAATAAAGATTTACAAATTGACCGTTGGGATGGGTTTGAATGAATACTCTGCGGGAATTAAACAATTTTGCTTTCATAAAGTTGATGTATAGAAGTAATAATATAGATACTGTGAAATAGAAAACTTTATTTTACATTTACTTTTTTAGAAAATGTATTTATTTATGTTATTTCAAAGAATCATGTGCTGAAAATTACATTTTTCAGGATTTAATTTGCAGCAAAAATTTTAAAAGAATATAAACAGAATCTCGAAAGCATGTTAAGCCGAACATTGTTAGCATAGGGGGGAAAAAACTGAAGCCTGAATCATATGGCAATTACTTATGACTACAACTTAAAACAACTTTAAAAAAAGATGTACTTAAAAATATATAAAATGAATTGTATCTTATAAGCATGTATCATATTGGCATGATATAATAACAATGAAATGAAAAAAAATGCAAAAAATCAACACATGTCAAATTAGAGAAAAAACATGAGGACATAATTTATACAGCAGGTGTATTTTGATTTGCCTTCAAATTTTTATTATATTTGTTTAAGGCTGCATATATAGTTTAAAAATGTTATATGAATATAAATTAATTTTTGTGGCTAATGAAATGTTATTAAGAAAGTCTAATTTTTATTTGAACTTTTTTTTTTTGTTGTTGATGAAAAAAGGGAGTTGGTTTGGTTTCACCAATAGTATTTCCTTTATATTTTTTGAGAACTATTACAAAAATATTATAAATTTATAGATGTATATATTTCATAAAATAAACTATTCTTTTAATAAACATGAATATTTAATAAATGTAAATTATTTCAATTATGTTTCTGGTCTGTAAATATACATTTAAATGTATTGTTAGCTTTTTCTCAAAATGAGATTTTGTGATACTCTTCAAAATTTCAAATACTCCATGCAGATTCTATTTTTAGTTACAACTCTGAAACTTTTATCTTATGCTTTATGAACATATAATGATATAATTTGCATTTTTAGATGAATTATGTATCTTATATTTTTTTTATTGAAGACCTCAAATAATATTATTGCATTGATTTTTTAAATTTTTTCAAAAAAAGTCAATAATATCAAGTTTTAAAGGGAAAACCACATTTTGAATTAATTCAAGCATGCAAAATATCATGAAAATTTCAAAACAATATTTGTACTTATTTAAAAATTGGCCGTTTTTCCGGATTTGAATGAATACTCTGCATGAATTAAACAACTTTGCTTTCATGAAGTTGATTTATAAAATTAATAATATGGATGCTGTGAAATAGAAAACTATATTTTGCGTTTACTTTTTCAGAAAATATATTTATTTATTTCATTTCGAAGAATAGTGTGCTGAAAATGACATTTTTCTGGATTTCAAAGGCAGCAAAAATTTAAAAAATATATAAACAGAATCTTGAAAACATGTTAAGACGAACTGTTAGTATGGGGAAAAAAACTGAAGTCTTATTCATTTGGCAATTACTTATTGCTACGACTTAAAATAACTTTAATAAAAAAAGATGTACTTAAAAATATATAACAGAAATACTGTTTAATTACAAAAGCAACATAACTAACCTTTTAATAGCGATTATCCGAAGTAAAACAAAACAGCAAACCAATAGTTTAGTCTCCGTTTAAATAAAGCTCTCAACAAAATGCGCATGCGTTAAACTTCATCAACAGAAAAGGCATTTTTTTCCCACATGAGTTGGGCAGGTTAGAAATTTTGAATTTCCTTTATTCGGTTTTATTTTAACTTAAAAGTACTTCAGAATGAACCTGAAAGGTCTATTAATTAACGATTTTTTATTTTCATTGCAATAAATGCAATGAAAATAAAAAAAAATCGTTTGAAATAATCGATCGGAAACATGTTAAGCCTAACCTCATCACTGTTAGAAAAAAAAACCTAAAACCTTACTCATTTCGCGATGGGGGAAGGAAGTTATTTTGGCGGGAAAGTTAGTTTTTAATTAATAATTAAAATTCTACATTTTTTAGTGGACTGAATTGTGAATCTAAACCATTCTCGAATCCACTTGAACACACACAAAAAATTTCATCAAAATCGGACCAGTCGTTTAGGAGGAGTTCCGTCACATACACACGCACAGAAGAATTTTATATATAAAGATATATATATATATATATATATATATATATATATATATATATATGTGTGTGTGTGTGTGTGTATGTGTGTGTGTGTGTGTGTGTGTGTGTGTGTG
Organism: Argiope argentata; assembly: GCA_026289955.1. Taxonomy (NCBI): domain Eukaryota; kingdom Metazoa; phylum Arthropoda; class Arachnida; order Araneae; family Araneidae; genus Argiope; species Argiope argentata. Next base: position 9,248 of record JAOUZG010053149.1, on the reverse strand, counting down.
GTGCCGCCATGATAACGCGCCAAAACCAGCGCCTCTGGCGGCCAAAGGACTGTAACAGTTAGTGTAGACGATGCTAGCGGAGAAGACGGGGTCAACAGAAGACGTCTGTTGATCAAACGACGAAAGCTAATTTACTTTAAATGTTATATGTCATTCCTGTGCTGTTTATCATCATGTATATGTCCGTTCATCATCTGTAACCTCATTACCAGAATACATAAGATTCATGATTGATTCAGAGGCCCACAAACAAGCCCCCACATAAAATTTCAGAAGTTGGATAAAGATACAAAAAAGTGAATAGTGAATTCCTAATAATGGACAGTGACTGTGAACTACTGTTGGATTAAATTATTGTACTAGATCAGACGGATCTCAGATGAACGACGATCTTTAAAAGAAAAAGGGGTATGTACTGATTTCTTTATTTTGTTCAATATGATTTTGAATGATATTAGAGTAGTAAAGACTGCATTGAAGAATTGCCGCGCAGAAAAAATAAAAATACTCCATAAATTGCTGTTAGGAACTGACGGCGACCGAGGAAATCGAAAGCGATTAAGAGATTTCAGCGGATTTGTTTTAAAGATAGACAGCGAAGAATTTAATAAGAAGCTAGAAAATATTAACGATATATTTTCTTTGAATGAACTGATTACTGTTTGTAATTTGCTCAATATTTCATTTGATGGTTCGGAAGAAGAATTTCAAAAATAATTCTCTCTCTACTCTGTGACCTTGATGCTCTTGCAAAGCAATGTTCTAACGAAGCCTCGTCTGATGAGTCAGACAGCGATCAAAATTTGACGGATGCGAATTCATTGAATAAAAATAATAATATTCAGCTCGAAACAGGAAATGAAAAAGCAAACGATTCTTCCATACAGTGTGCTGATTTAAGAAATTATACATCTATTCCAAGTAATATAAAAAAGAGTTGAATGTATTAGTAATTCTAGTAGAAGTGGTAATAACATTGATAGAAATCCTATTTTTAACTCGGGTATAAATTTTGCTGACATTGAGAATACAATAAACAACACAAGTTCTCGACTAGCTTCCGTCATGAGCGGTAGCGATTCTGAGGAGGAAAGTGCTAAGCGCTTACGCGCAAATGATTCTGACATGGAATCGGAACCGACTGTTTTATGTCACTGCAATGAAAGAAACTACATCGAGCAAAAGCTCGAATTCCTAAAGATGCAAGAAGAGGGTCTCATAAATGCTATTGAGCTCGCTCGAAAAAATGGATGGGAAGACTCCCAAGAATACAACGAAACAACGCAAAGACGTGAAGAACTCCTTGTTCAAGTTGGAGCACTAACCGGTGAGTTAGATCTTCTCCCTAAATGTTGTGGCTTATTAAACAGTAATAAGATGGAAACCCCAGTAAAAAATTTCCAATCGCCCAAACGCAAAAATGCTAAAAATAAAAATTTCACCATGCAAACATTAGAAATCTCTAATAAGTATGCACCCCTAGAAAATAAAAACGAGGATGACAACCAAACTAATCAAGTAGTCCCCCCAAAAAGACTTCCCCCCATAATGTTGAAATACTGTACGGAATACGCCGAAATATTAACCGACATAAGAAAAGTCTGTGGACCCACGGATAATAAACTTGCAAGTGGGTATGTAAAAATCTTCGCCACTAACGCTGAGCAGCATAGCAAAATTTCTCAATACTGCAAATCACAAGGGTATGACTATTATATAATTAAACCCAGAGATGAAAGACCGATTAAAGCTGTTATCAAAGGGCTGCCCCATGAACACTCCACTGATGACTTAAAAAACTACCTCATCCAAAATTACGGATTCCCCATAACTAAAGTTACCCAACTTACCCAGCTCAGAACTAAACGACCCTTACCCTTTTTTCTCATCGAACTTAAAAACACCAAAGAGGCAACAAAAAGTTTTTCCATCGATCATATTAACTACCTCAAGGTAACAGTAGAGCAATTCAGAGGAAGAAAAATCATTCAGCAATGTTTTAAATGTAACCTCTTCCACCACACAGCAGATTGCTGCGAAATGAAACCTCGCTGTTTGAAATGTAGTAAAAACCATCTAACTAACCAGTGCACTATCAAAGAAAAAATACCTGAACCTCACTGCATAAACTGCCACAAAACTGGTCATGTAGCATCCTACAGGGGTTGCGAAGCCTTCCCCAAGCTGCCCTCAAATAACTCTATTAAAGAAAATTACTACAAAACATATAACAGAACTTTTAATGCTGAGCACTCTGTAGTAAACAATAATAAAACTTTTGCGCAAGTCCTTAACGACGGACAAGGCCAGAAGATGGCAGCACATTACGGGCCTACTCCCAACGACTCTCGCCCTCAAAACGTAAACAAACCAATTCTGCCGGGCTTGCCAGGTATGGATATCATTTCTGATTTTATGGAAATTGTACAAGAACTCAATAAATTAAAAAACGAGTTCCCTAACTTTTTCACTGCACTTAAACAATTAAAACATGCAAATAATCTAGCAGATAAACTGCAGCTTCTTCACATAGCCTTCGATAGTCCTGTTAACAGCTCTGGCTAATTAAATTCAATCTTAATAAACTCAGCATTATATACTGGAACGCAAACGGGATCACGAACAAAATTAATGAGTTCAGACTGTTCGTAAATAAGTACAACCCTGATATTATACTGTTACAAGAAACCCATCTGAGACCACTCAAAAAGATCTTTCTGGCTAATTACGCTGCATACTATAGCTACCGAAATGACAACAACTTAAATACTCATGCTGCAGGTGGTACAGCGGTGCTAATCAAAAATCATTTACCACATTATGAACTTATTCCACCAACCCTCTACAATGTTGAGACTAGCGTTGTTGTTCTAAATATTAAAAACAAAGATCCGATTACTTTCACGTCCATCTACATTCCCCCAAATACTGACCCAAACCTCTTCACCTTTGATCTCGAAAATTTAATTCAGATTAGCCCAAACCAAATAATTTCAGGAGACTTCAATGCACACCATACAAATTGGGGTTGCAAATACAATACCACAAGAGGTAAAGCTCTATACTCATTTTGTACCAATGCAGGCATAGATATTTTGGCACCCGATAACCCCACCAGATTTGGCTATCAATCAGCTAGCACCATAGACTTAACAATCACTAAGGACTTCATTTTTCCATACGAGATTATATCACTACCCGAATTAAGTTCAGATCACAATCCTGTCATGCTTAACTTCTTCATAAATTACACCCTTCCCAATAGAACTAATAAATTTAAAATTAACTGGAATCTATTTAAAACAAAATTATCTAACACAAACAACCTTAATTTCATCAATATTGACTCTGAAATTGAAATTGAAAAAGCAATCACCAAACTTGAAGAAGTAATTAATCACAGCAAGATCACCGCATCTAACCCCATGAACAAATGCAACATTAAATTTGATCCAAGGTTGAAAGCACTTACCAAGCAACGTAATTGTGCCAGAAAGAAATTTCAAACGACCAGGGACCCAGCCTTCAAAAGAATTTCAAATAAGCTTAATAAAGAAATTAATAAATTAAATTACAAAATAGAACAAAATAGATTCATTGAAAAAATCAGTAATGCTAACGAGGAAGATGGAACCATCTGGGATCTTGTAAGACCCTTCAAGAAAAAACACAAAAATATCCCAAACCTTAAAGGACCAAATAAAATGGAATTATCTGACGAAGATAAAGCTGAATGTATTGCTAATAGTCTGGAAAAGCAATTCCAAGACAACGAAACTACAGACTACACCAATGAAATAATGGTCAAAGAAGCTGTTAGCAAATTTAAATTCAATTACAACACCCTTAACGAATTAACTGAACCGCCATTACCTAGCACAATCAATTTAGCAATCAAAAAACTTAAAAACAATAAATCACCAGGAGTTGACGGAATTAATAATAAAATGCTTAAAAATCTCCCAAATAATATTATCATAGAACTTACAATCCTAATCTATAAAATCTTAATTTTTGGGTATTTCCCAAATAGATGGAAAATAGCAACAATTGTCCCTATACATAAACCCGGCAAAGACCCAACCAACCCGCAAAGTTATAGACCTATCTCCTTACTATCATCCCTAAGTAAAATAACTGAGAAAATTATTCTTAAAAATCTTACAAACCATCTTGACCAAAATAACATCTTAATACCTGAACAGTTTGGCTTTAGGAAAAAACTATCTACCACTCACCAATTATACAGAGTAACCGAATATCTCGAAGAAGCCTTCATGAATAAACAAAAAGCTGCGGCTGTACTCTTGGACATTCAAAAGGCCTTTGATAGGGTATGGCAAGATGGTCTTATCTTTAAATTAATTAACTATAATGTTCCAAATTACTTAATTCAACTTATTAAATCCTACCTCAAAAACAGAAAATTTAAAGTAAAAATCAAAAACGAATTCTCTACCGAAAAAATTATACTAGCAGGGGTAGCACAGGGATCAAAAATCGGTCCAATTCTATTTTCCATCTATATTAACGATATACCCAAGCAGTTCAATACCATGCTATGTATCTTTGCCGACGATACGGCCATCTTAGCAAAAAATAAAAACCCCAACTTTATTCAAATTGCACTAAATAGACATCTTAAAACACTTGAAGGCTGGTTCTCCCAATGGAAAATCGCCACTAACGCAAATAAAACTGAAGCAATTATGTTCCACAAAGCAAGTATAAATAAAAACTTCCCCCAACTTAAATTTAATAACGAATTTATACCGTGGTCTCAGAACGTCAAATACCTAGGAATTATTTTAGATAGAAAACTTACATGGAGGCCCCACTTTATCTATATTAAAAACAAGTTCCGAGAGCTAACAAGAAAATTCTTCCCCCTAATCTCAAGGAACTCAAAAATGAATAGGGATAATAAGTTACTTATTTACACAGCCTATTTGCGTCCAGTATTAACTTATGCCTGCCCAGTGTGGGGGTACGCTACTAAAAGCAACCTTAAAATAATCTATCAGGAACAAAATGATATCATCAAAATTATTTGTAAAGCACCAAGATTTTTCTCTAACACTGATATTCATCACGCAATTAACTACCCAACACTTAAAAGTTTTATCAACAAGATTGCAACTACCTTTTTCAAAAACCTAGATGATATTAATAACTCGGCCATTAAAAACATACCCAAATACAACCCAGATCCCAAAATTAGAAAACCCAAAAATGTCATCCTTTAACCTTTTAGGTGCACTTCTTTTACTCAAACTACCTTTTTCAAGATCATGGCGCCATCTACCGGTATTAATTGCTATACAAATTTTCATCCTGTCAGAAACAACAGTTAAAAATTTCCCTGATCGCTTTCGGCAGCGTACTCCCTCACCCTCTCCCAAGTTTTAGCCAATAGGAAGCCTTATTCGCCAAAGTCACAAACTCTTAGCCAATCAGGAACGTTGCTTCACCAAAATTACAGAAACAAATTGAAATTCGCTCGGTTAAATCCTTAAGTCATGGTAGTATATCAAAAGCAATAGCCTTTAACAGCCACATCATTAAGGAGATAGACCTTTTCTCTAAAGGTCGGGTGCTCCGACAATCCTTTTAATGAAGATGAAGATGAAGAATACAATAAACAAATTTAGAGCAGAACCACATGAAAATGTAAGTGTATGGGTAAATAATTTTGAAGATATTTCTGAATTGTTTGGTTTGTCGGAGTTACAAAAATTTGTTTTTGCTAAGGGTTCTCTTGGAGGAACGGCGGAATTGTTTGTTCGTACAGAACCAGGTTTAAATTCGTGGCTAAAACTAAAACAAGCCTTGCTTGATGAATTTTCTTTTGAGATTAATTCAGCTTATTTGCAGGAGATGTTAGGTAAAAGGAAAATGAGGGATTCTGAATCTGCTTTAGGATACTTTTTGAAAATGAAAGAAATTAGCAGTTCGGGTAAAATTGAAGATTCTGCTTTAATGCATTATGTAATTAAAGGTATTAATGATAGGCATGAAAAGAAAACTGTTTTATATGGTTGTAAAAGTTTATCGGAATTTAAAGAAAAGCTTAAGGTTTATGAAATAACAAAGAATGATTCTGTTAAAAGTAAAAGTACCATTGTTTTCGATAAAACAAAAGCAAAATATGATTCTAATAATAGATTTACTTCTTCGGATAGTATAAAACCAAAGAATGAGTATAATGAACGATTTCATTATAGAAACGAAAACAAAGTAAAATTTAATAATGTTTCTGAAAGAATGAAGTATAATGATTTTGAAAATCGCAAGAATAAAGTATGTTATAACTGTGGGGATCCAACACATTTATCAAGATTTTGTGTTCACAAGGACAAGGGTTAAAATTGTTCTCGGTGCGAAGAATTTGGTCATAAAGCTGCTGAATGTCCAAAAGCAAATCCGAAACCAGAAGTTGCAAATTTAAATGTTAATTCCAAACCAAAACTTAACAATAAGGCAACGATTAATAATGTGAATGTTAACCCACTTATCGATACAGGAAGCCAAGCGACATTGCTTCGTAAATCAGAGTTTGATAAATTAAACATAGAAACATTGTCTCCATTAAACTCTACTTCAAGTGGACTTGGTAAATGCAAAGTTAACACATTAGGTTATTTTAAAGGAAACATTCAAATTGATGATTTCAAGTGCAATGCTGATGTATGTGTTGTTGAAAATGATGTTATGTCTTACGATGTTATTGTTGGACTTAATGTGCTAATGCAAGGTGAAACACTAATAAATGAAGACGGAATTACGATTAAAAAGAAATTTCAGTGTGCAGAAGAAAGTGATACATTATCTGTACTATCAATAGATGTAAACTCTAACGAATTTGAATTGAATATTGAACCTGGCGTTCCCAACATTATTAAAGATAAAGTAGTACAATTAGTTTCAAATTATAAACCGCGTAAAACTAAAACGACAAGAGTTGAACTAAATATTTTGGTAAAAAGCAATGAACCTATATTTCATCAGCCTCGTAGATTACCGTTTTCAGAAAAAGAAATTGTCCGTGCTCAGGTAGTTGAATTGTTAGAAAACGGAATTGTTGAACCTAGTTCTTCAGAGTACAGTAGCCCAGTCGTAATTGTTAGAAAAAAGGATGGAACTCCTCGCATTTGTATCGACTATAGAAGATTAAACAAAGAAATTGTGAAGGACAGATTTCCCCTTCCTTTAATCGAAGATATTTTAGACAGATTGCAAGGATCACGCGTCTTTAGTACTATCGATCTCAAAAATGCTTTCTTTCATGTTGATGATAAAGATAGTAGAAAATTTACATCATTCGTCACAAGTGAAGGTCAATATCAATTTCTTAAGGCTCCCTTTGGACTTTGCAATTCCCCAGCTGTGTTTCAGAGATACATTAACACTATTTTTCGGCTCATACGAAGAAGGTATCGAACGCTTCAAACGAGTTCTAAGTATTGCCAGTGAATATGGATTAGAGATTAACTTTAAGAAATCACATTTCTTGAAGAAGCGAATTGAATTTTTAGGCCATGTCGTTGAAGAAGGTAAAATTTTCCCTTCTACCTTAAAAACAAAAGCTGTACTTCATTTTCCAGAGCCAATCAATTTAAAACAAGTTCAAAGTTTTCTAGGACTTACAGGTTACTTTCGAAAATTCATTCAAAATTATTCTGTTATTGCTAGACCATTAAGTTATCTATTGAAAAAGGACTGTAAATTTAAATTCAGCGAAAAGGAAGTGAGCTCTTTTAATCAACTTAAATCATTGTTAGCTGCGAAACCTGTATTAAGAATATACAACCCCAATTATGAAACAGAACTGTATACTGATGCCAGTTTAGAAGGTTATGGTGCTATTCTAATGCAAAAATCTCCTAACAATCAATATTTTCACCCTACCTATTACATGAGTAAGAAAACTACAGATGCTGAGAAAAAATACTGCAGTTATGAACTGGAAGCACTTGCCGTCATCACAGCAATTAAAAAATTTCGTGTATATTTATTAGGAATTCGATTTAAAATCATTACTGACTGTTCCGCTCTAGAAAAAACAATGCAGAAGAAAGATTTGTCTACTCGTGTAGCTCGTTGGGCCTTCCTCCTACAGGAATTTGATTACACTATTGAACATCGTTCAGGTACCCGTATGGCTCATGTTGATGCTTTAAGTAGATCTCCCATAAATGTATGTTGTATCTCAGTTGATAACATCTTACCAAGGTTGAAGACAGCTACAGACAATAATGATGCAATGAAAGCAATTAAAGAAGTGTTAAGTGTCTCTAACTATGAAGATTATTGTGATAGAAATGGAATCCTATACAAATTTATTGTGGGTAAAGAATTGGTAGTTGTACACGACAGCATGCAGACAGAAATCATAAGGAATGCGCAACAGACTATAAATTCCACCTATCAACGAAGCATTGATACTACACCTTTTGAATTACTTTTTGGTACTAAGATGAATGTTGGAGGATTTGACAAGCTTAAAGAAATGGTCGAAGCCGAGTTTCAAGCCCATTTTGAAGCTCAAAGAGAGGAGTTGGGAAAACACGCCAAGCAACAAATCTTCAAGATCCAGGACGAAAACCGGAAGACGTACAACTTAAGAAGAAGAGAGTCGAAACAATCTTATAGATCTGGAGATCTTGTCGCCATCAAGCGAACACAGTTTGTACCAGGCTTGAAGCTAAAACCGAAATATCTGGGACCCTACCGGATCTCTGAAGTAAAAGGCGGAAACACGTATGACGTCACCAAAGAAGGAAGTCACGAAGGACCCATCTGTACTACAACGTGTGCTGAATATCTGAAGCCCTGGTGTTTCTGAACATTAACTCGTCATCGTAGTCCAGCAGAATGATGACTGTAAATTCCTGAACATTTGTTTTTCAGAACTTTGTCAATTTTCGATTTTCCTGGTTTTTTTTTTTTTTTTTTTAAATTTCAATGTCGTCTGAAGGACCAGCCGCGACCAAGACGGCCGAGAATGTTGTGCCGCTATGATAGCGTGCCAAAACCAGCGCCTCTAGCGGCCAAAGGACTGTAACAGTTAGTGTAGACGATGCTAGCGGAGAAGCCGGGGTCAACAGAAGACGTCTGTTGATCAAAAGACGAAAGCTAGTTTACTTTAAATGTTATATGTCATTCCTGTGCTGTCTATCATCATGTATATGTCCGTTCATCATCTGTAACCTCATTACCAGAATACATAAGTTTAAAATCTACTGGCT
>JAOUZG010053140.1:169753-180550 GCA_026289955.1 Argiope argentata | reverse complement strand
GCGCATGTGCATGAAATTGATACTAAAAATTCCAAATAAATCTATTAATATTTTGTAGATATATTTTCTTTTTAAAATATATTTTTTGAAGTATTCGAGATTTAATAGAGAATTTGTATTTGGAAATGCAGTTCAAAAAAAAGTAAATATAAAAATTATTTAAATATTTTGGGACTCGAACTGAAGACCATCAAAAACTACAAATCTGCCAGTTGCTCTATCCACCAGGCCATCTATTATCTAAAGAGCTAAAGAATCTTTGATTCTTAAAATTGCCATAAAATTTAAGTTTTTAGTGTAATGAAATCTGGGTCTAAAACCACAATGCTATGAAATAAAAGGATTTCTGCGCATGTACATGAAATTGATACTAAAAATTCCAAATAAATCTATTAGTTTTTTATAGAAATATTTTCTTTTTTAAATATATTTTTTGAAGTATTCGAGATTAAAAAGAGAATTTGTATTCAGAAATAGAGTTGAAAATAAAAAAAAAAGAAAATATAAAAAATTATTAAATATTTAATGACTCGAACTGAAGACCATCAAAAACAGTAATTTTGCAAGTCGCTCGATCCACTAGGCCATCTAGTATCTATAGAGCTGAGGAATATTTGATTCTTAACTCTGCCATAAAATTTAAGTTTTTATTGTAATGAAATCTTGGTCTAAAACCACAATGCTATGAAATAAAAGGATTTCTGCGCATGTGCATGAGCTTGATACTAAAAATTCCAAATAAATCGAATAATATTTTGTAGAAATATTTCCTTTTTCAAATATATTTTTGGAGTATTCGAGATTAAATAGAGAATTTGTATTCAGAAATAGAGTTGAAAATAAAAAAAAGAAAATATAAAATTATTTAAATATTTAGAGACTCGAACTGAAGACAATCAAAAACTACAATTAGGCAAGCCGCTCGATCCACCAGGACATCTTGTATCTAAAGAGCTAAAGAATCTTTGATTCTTAAAATTGCCATAAAATTTTAGTTTTTAGTGTAATGAAATCTTGGTCTAAAACCACAATGCTATGAAATAAAAGGATTTCTGCGCATGTGCATGAGCTTGATACTAAAAATTCAAAATAAAATTTTTATTTTTTTGAAGAAATATTTTCTTTTTTAAATATATTTTTTGGAGTATATCAGATTAAATAGAGAATTTGTATTCAGAAATAGAGTTAAGAATATAAAAAAAGAAAATATAAAAAATATTTAGTGACTTGAACTGAAGACAATCAAAAACTACAATTCTGCAAGCCGCTTGGTCCACCAGGCCATCTAGCAGCTAAAGAGCTGAGGAATATTTGATTCTTAACACTGACATAAAATTTAAGTTTTTAGTGTAATGAAATCTTGGTTTAAAACCACAATGCTATGAAATAAAAGGATTTCTTCGCATGTGCATGACATTGATACTAAAAATTATAAATAAATAATTTATTCTTTTTGTAGATATATTTTCTTTTTTAAATATATTTTTTGGAGTATTCGAGATTAAATAGAGAATTTGTTTTCGGAAATGCAGTTCAAAATAAAAAAAGAAAATATAAAGAATATTTAAATATTTTGTGACTCGAACTGAAGACCATCAAAATCTACAATTTTGCAAGTCGCTCGATCCACCTGGCCATCTATTATCCAAAGAGCTGAGGAATATTTGATTCTTAACACTGCCATAAAATTTAAGTTTTTAGTGTAATGAAATCTTGGTCTAAAACCACAATGCTATGAAAAAAAGAGGATTTCTGCGCAGGTGCATGAAATTGATACTAAAAATACCAAATAAATCTATTAGTTTTTTATAGAAATATTTTCTTTTTTAAATATATATTTTAAAGTATTAGAGATTAAATAGAGAATTTGTATTCGGAAATGCAGTTCAAAAAAAAGAAGAATATTTAAACATTTTGTGACTCAAATTGAAGACCATCAAAAACTATAATTTTGCAAGTCTCTCGATCTACCAGGACATCTAGTATCTAAAGAGCTGAGGAATCTTTGATTCTTAACACTGCCATAAATTTTAAGTTTTTAGTGTAATGAAATCTTGGTCTAAAACCACAATGCTATGAAATAAAAGGATTTCTGCGCATGTGCGTGAACTGATACTAAAAATTCCAAATAAATCTATTAGTTTTTTGTAGAAATATTTTCTTTTTTAAATGTATTTTTTGGAGTATTCGAGATTAAATAGAGAATTTGTATTTAGAAATAATGTTGAAAATTTATATATATATATATATAAAACAATATTTAAATATTTAGAGACTCGAAATGAAGACCATCAAAAACTACAATTTTGCAAGTCGCTCTATCCACCAGGCCATCTAGTACCTAAAAAGCTGAGGAATATTTGATTCTTAACACTGCCATAAAATTCTAGTTATTAGTGTAATGAAATCTTGGTCTAAAACCCCAATGCTATGAAATAAAAGGATTTATGCGCGTGTGAATGAACTTGATACTGAAAATTCCAAATAAATCTATTAGTTTTTTGTAGAAATATTTTCTTATTTAAATGTATTTTTTGGAGTATTCGACATTAAATAGAGAATCCTTATTCGGAAACGCAGTTCAAATTAAAAAAAGAAAATATAAAGAATATTTAAATATTTTGTGACTCGAACAGAAGATTATCAAAAACTGGAATTCTACAAATCGCTCTATCCACCAGGCCATCTAGTATCTAAGGAGCTGAGGAATCTTTGATTCTTAACACTGCCATAAAATTTAATTTTTTAGTATAATGAAATCTTGGTCTAAAACCACAATGCTGTGCAATAAAAATATTTCTGCGCATGTGCATGAAATTGATACTAAAAATTCCAAATAAATCTATTAATAAATTGTAGAAATATTTTCTTTTTTAAATATATTTTTTGGAGTATTCGAGATTAAATAGAGAATTTGTATTTAGAAATAGAGTTGAAAATAAAAAAAAGAAAATATAAAAAATATTTAGAGACTCGAACTGAATACCATCAAAACCTACAGTTTTGCAAGTCGCTTTATCCACCATGCCATCTAGTATCTAAAGAGCTGAGGAATATTTAATTCTTAACACTGCTATAAAATTTAAGTTTCTAGTGTAATGAAATCTTGATCTTAAACCACAATGCTATGAAATAAAAGGATTTCTGCGCATGTGTATAAATGTGATACTAAAAATTAAATATAAATCTATTAGTTTTTTATAGAAATATTTTCTTTTTTTAAATATATTTTTTGGAGTATTCGAGATTAAATATAGAATTTGTATTCGGAAATGCAGTTCAAAAAAAAAAGAAAATATAAAGAATATTTAAATATTTTGTGACTCGAACTGACGACCATCAAAAACTACAATTTTGCCAGTCGCTTTATCCACCAGGCCATCTAGTACCTAAAGTGCTAAGGAATCTTTGATTCATATCACTGCCATAAAATTTAAGTGTATTGGAATGAAATCTTGGTCTAAAACTGCAAATTTATGAAATAAAACGATTTCTGTGCAGGTGCATGAACTTGACACTAAAAATTGCAAATAATTTTGTTAATTTTTATAGGAACATTTTCTTTTTTAAAAATAGAAATTTTTTGAAGTATTTGAGATTAAATTGAGAATTTGTATTTAAAAAGAACAGCATAAATAAAAATAAGATTGAAATGTTCCATCATCAATTTTTTTATGCTCGGTGCTTATGCTTTAGACTGATGGTGAAATATTTTTCCGGCTTTTAAAAATTTTATTCATCTCTTGGTTTCTTTTTCTTTTTTTCAATTACATTTTGCTGAAAATGATTTTACGATAAAGTAAACATGAAATATCATACAATAGCAAATTACACCTTCAATTGTACTTTTAAAAAATTCTAATTTTGAAAAAGAGAATAATGCGTTGAAATTATTACATAAAGTATTTCGATCCATTTATCAATAAATGTAGAATATGTTTACATTCATAAAGAAATTAAAAATTATGAGATGACTAATGTAATTTATCAAATTATAGCTTATTCAAATAAGAATACGGTTCAGAATTTCAATCCAATATTTATGAAATATGAGATGTTAGTTGAAATTTCTTATCTCAGTTTAATCATTATCATTTTTATTTTGTGTAATTAGGAAAGGAAATATAAAAAAAATAATTTCATAGGATTTTTAAGATATTTCATATTCATTTTAAAGAGTAACTTATAAATGGCATATGTTTTTTTATTTGCTAACTTACAATTTAATATCATGCTATTGTTATAATTGTTCTTTAATTTGGCGTAATCAACAGAAATAATTAACAATAAATTAAGTATGCTAAAAAAGGAAATTTTTGGAGCAAAATTTTTAAACATTTATTTTGGGGTTTTTATCGAATTTAGATTAATAAAAACAAGGTATATATAAAACCACCTTGTTATAATATTAAAATAATCTCTTCATGAGAAATCTGATATCCAGAACAATCATTCTTAAAGCATCCTGGCATCAAATCAAATCAATTTGCTCAACAATTTGAAATTCTGAATAATTTAACTTCTTTCACCATAAATCACATTCTTATGCCAATCTTATTATAACTACTCTAAACACTGATAGCATTAATTTTTTTATATGTTCAATAATAAAGAAAGGAATTAAATGAAATTTAGTCTTTTTTTAAATGTTAAATTGATTCTTCCCAAAATGTCGTCTTTTTAATGAAACTTTAATAATTAAGGACTTGAAATAAAATTGTTGGCTTGTTTCATCGGAAAAAGTCAACAATACCCAACATTAATGTCAAGAAATAATTTTTGATTATTCTTTGCAGTATGCTAGAATCAGTATCGATGGGTAATATGTGAAGATTTCTTATTCCATAATTCCTGATTAATGATAGCTTTTAATAGATAAATAATAGACAGAATTATTTATCAGAGAACTGACAGATTTAGCTCTCGAAAGATTTAGTATTTAACTAAATCAGAAATGAGTAGTATCAAATATAGTTTCCAATTAAATAAAACACAAATTAAAAACAAAACTTAATTCCATAAATTTAAGTCTCACACCACTGAATCTGCCTGAGACTTCTTTAAAAACTATTTTGAATATCAATCGAGTCATTTTATATACTATTTCGGTTTTATCTAAAATACGAAATTGATTTCGTGTATACTTCTGAAATAACTTATTTCTCTACAAAATCATTAATTATCTTTAAAATGAAATAAGAGAGAGAGAGATAAATCTCGATACTTTCAAACCTGTCTAAACTGACTTAAAATATTTAAGACAAATAAGGACTTAAAAAGTAATAATGTTCTCAAAATGATAACTTGAAATTTGCGATCGTAATTTCATTTTCTTTTTTCGATTTTTTTAGTGTTTGTTTAATATAAGTTTATTAAACCTTCTCTATCATTTTGTTTAGTTGAACGTTGCGTTTAGCAGTGGAGAGATTTCATTACCTTACACAAATAAATATATATTGAAAAAAATCTACTAGTTTTATAGAAAATTATTTTAAAAATAATTTTATTTGCTTAATTTGGTATATTTATCAGCCACCATAAATTTATCGATAAATATAAATAAATATTTAAAAAAAACTCTTATATTAAAAAAAAACTAATTACAAAACGATTTCAATTTATTTAATCTGATATATCTTTCACTCACCAGTTTTACGGACAATTACTGAAAACATTCAATGACTTGAAAATAATTTATCAAGTACAAATATGATAATACATATACGATGCAATATTGAATATCTTTATTTTAATAACTGATAAGAAAACAGAAATATCGTATTAAAAAAATCAAAGAATTTCTTTAAAGAAGCAAAGATAAGGCTTTTTCTGTTATCTGTGGTACTATTCCAGTCTAAGGCATATAGAATTCAAGATTCGTTAAATCTCCTCGGCACATTGTTAACATTATTACCTCCAAGAGGGAGCAATTACCTTCCGAGTGAGCTTCAAACAGCAAAATAATTTGCTCTCTTCCCTCCGCATCGTTTCGCAATCATTGAGCGGAACGATTTCGAAGCGAGTGGAAATTCACTAAGACGCTCGATCAAACCGCTTCAAGAATAAAGTTTAAGAAACTTAAATCACTTCTGTAGAAAATGTTTGAATGTAAATTCCAATCATAAGAAGTTTATACTTATTCGAACAACGAAAAGATTTATCTGATTCAAAAAACTAAACACAAAATTAGTACTTTTAGAAACTAAAATCTACAGTATACTTTTTTATGTATATTTTAAATAAAATAGCAGTAATCTTAGTAAATAGTAGTTGTGATCATCTGTTTAAACTTGCTGTTTTAATAAAAATAATTAATGGGGATGTTGTTGTTACTTATGGCACTTGCCATGGACAAGCCCCGGCTGATACATCAGCAGATTTTAAGCTGGAGATATACTTATCTTGTTTTAAAAGTATCGCCATCTAGGGCCAAGAGTACGAGTAAGATATACACACGCCACAACCCTTTTTAGGGGGCAGACTTCATTCATGCATATTCATTCTCTCATCTCAGATCGTAATTTAGACCTGGAACAGAGAACGATCACCTCTGTCCCAGTACCCCCAGTGGTATTACTCTGGACATGACGGACTTTTCGACCACGAACAGATTTAACGAGCGTCAGCCACCACACTCTCGGAGAATCTTTTGGCCGGCGAGTTTAGAACTCTTAACCTAAGAAGTACGCGTCCAACGCTCTACCAATCAGGCTCTCCGGGCCCCAAATAAATGAGGTTAAACATGTTCATCAAATCTTGTAGAATAGCAGAAACTCTTAGGAAAATTTTTGTTACTGCCATATCTCGAATTTATTAAATTAATCAACTTTCCACACTGACTTCTTTATTCTTTGAGTTTATTTTTCGATTCGATTTTCAAAGTTCATGAATAAGAAGTGGAAAGACATCAATAAATGCATAAAACGAGGATAAATCAATAGAAATTTTTGTCTTTACTTTGTGTCCATAAATACATGAAAACGTCAATGCACATAGAATTGATGGAATGATTTAAAGACTAAAAGCAATCTTTGAATTTAGGTACATCAGAATTTGAGATTGTTAAGTACAGGAATGAAGCGCGGGTAGATGAAATTTTCTTCTCCTTTATATCTTATTCTCTTTCAGATTACACAAGTATTCCTTCAAGGTTATTCATTCTCTCATTTTTTACCAGCTCTGATTAATAAGTTTCACTTTCGAAATTTGTTGTCTTGACAGAAACACATTTGATTGATTGAATATACATTTTAATTTATTAAAGTTCATTTTTTAAAAAAAAGAGAAAAGTAAATAATTTCCTAAAATATTATGCAAGATAAATTCTTCACAAGAAGTAATATTCTTTGAATTCTTTTTCATAAAATGAGCTTAAAATGTAAGCAAATACATTTAATAGTTTTCTTTTTTTCAATCCTTGAGTCTGATATTATATTTCATGAAACTTCATATGTTCGAAAATGAATCTTAATTTTGGTAGTTCAATGTTCACATAATTTTCAAGTGTAAACCTAGAGATAATTTAAATCACATAAGGATTATATAATATCTTTTGGCCGGTTTTCTGGCACACAGGTAGCGCGTCTTCCTCGTGTTCTGTGAGTCTCGGGTTTGAGTATCGTTTCGGGCATGATTGTTTTTCTGTGTCCTATCTGTGAGATGTTTGAATGCCCCCCTCTTGTAAAAAAGGCCGTGCAAGCAAATGTGTGTGTGTTTCATCCTCACATGAGCTAGAAGTCAGACTTCTGCCTTCGGGGGATCAGGGGTCCAAACCCACAGAGGCTACTACACCCCTCTTTCCGTGGTAAAAAGCGCGCACGACAGTACAGTTGAAACAGTACAGTTTTGTACAGTTGAAACATTACAGTTGTCAAACATTATCAATTATGAGCAGTTCTGGATTGCAATCCAAATATTTAATCATATTACTTACTTCATTGACCTTTATGCTTGTTGGGCGGCATTTTGAAATTAATTTTAGAAGAGAACATAAAGTTTGTTGAAAAGGTTATAAAGGAAACTCAATAGAACAAAGTCATATTCGAGACTTTTCTCCGAAATTGAAAGTTAAGAAAAATTGCGAATGTAATGATAATTAAACTTAATGTTTCGAATTTTATTAAAATGTTTCGTATTTTTGTTAAAAATTTAATCCAATTACAGGAGTAATAATTTAAGAGAGTTTTGAAGAAAACATTTTGTTAGCTCTCAAAATTATTATTTGAAACTTGGATAATCGTTTTATTGTGGTAAAATTCTATAAATTATTTGGCAGATCTAAGATTAAATATTTTATTAACTGTTGTGAAAGGGACAAAAAAAATTTTGCAATTCAATTATTCTTTTTCCAAGTATTGTTTTTAACTAATCTAACAGCCTTGATCAGAAAATCATATTCACTTAAATTTGTGCACATTAATAATTTGAAAACATTTGGCGTTTTTATAACCTCTTAAATAAGCTACATTATCTAGACTAGATTTCTCGCCCTTCGTTCCGATTATGACGTACCTCCGAAAAACATTCAGGCTATTTTCCTTGGGGACTTTTTTTTGTCCTAGCATAAACTAAAAAAACATTAAATTTAAAAATTGGACATGGAATTATGAGCCGAATTTTAAAATTACATTCGATTTTATGTCACTATTTTGATTACATTATCTTAATTTCATTCTATTCCTTTATTTTAAATGTCCCTGATTTCTGAAAATAAAACTAGAAAGAAAACAAGGTAATTTAAACGGAGAGAATTTTTATTTAATCCCCTTTTCTCGTATTCCCCTTGAAAACTAATGTATGTATTACTTAAACTAACTGAAGATGTTTTTTTTCCTCCATAGCCTTTGAAAGAAAGGTGTTGTTTAAAATATAAAATGTCCTTTAATTTTACATTTTATAAAAAAAATGGTGTGTTCATTTCATAATCCTATAAGAGTAATTAAAAGCGACTCATTTTATTATATTTCCTTGAAACCAAGTTATAGTATTCAAGAATAGTAATTAATAGAATAGCAAGAATTCATATTAAACAGCTCATTACGTATAGAAATGAAATATTTAAGCCGAATTTTATAAAAAGAGGATGACTATTTTTCTTTATTAACTGTTTTATTCTGCTTTTGGGCAACTGTTGCACTAAATAAAAAAAGGAATATCAAAACTCAAGGACTGAAATGCGTTTCTAACATTCATTACCAAATGAATCCAATACCTAATTAAGGTAGAATAACCGAGTTTATCTAATATTAAGTTAATACTTTTATGCGATTTTTTTTCTGTTTTGAAAGTTCATATTACCTTAAATTTTTTTCATAATAAAATGTAGGATTTTAAAAATGAAAATTGAAAAAATTAGAATAAAAACTTTTAGTTAATAATTGTGAGGACCAAAACTAATTACCAAACGAAATGCAAAATAAATTAAGTAGCTTATTTCCAAGAGAATGAGTTTCTAAAAATTAAACTAATTATAAATACTTAAAAATTAAACCAATTACTTTTTTTTAAAAGTAAGATATTAAGTACAGCTTTTTATGTAAATTCTGATATTAGCTAAAGATAAATTTAGTTACATTAAAATTCGCATAAATTAATGAAATTTGAAGCTAGAAATATACATCTGTTCTGATAAAAAAAACATTCATTGGTTACCGTGACAAACTAAATCATATTAATCTGTATCATTATCAAATAGTGCATATACCTTAATACTCTGTAAATGAGAAAATAGCGCATAAATAGATGCATTAGTTTAGCTCTTTAAAATAGTTGAAATTAGTAAACGTATCACGGAAGTTTAGTAATAAAATTTCTTCAAACCATCTGAACCAAAAATCAGTACTTTATTTGCATTAGTTTACAGAAACAATGGGCTCAATGCTTTTGGGATATTTTATCTTTTAATATATTTCTTAGAAGTTTTATTAAACTGATAGTCATCTTCGAAAGATAACAGTCAAGTAGTTTCGGGGCAAAGTGCCTAAATGTTTTCAATAAATTTTCTGAAATATACATTTATTGCATAACATAATTACCTTGCAAACTCTTCTGAAAATTAAAATTCAGACTATAAAACTTGCATTTTTGCATAAGTTAAAATATTTACTAATGGAACTCATTTACACAGTAGTCAATAAAACTTTATTGACAGGATGCATAGATTTACAAGATCATAAAAAATACATGCATAAAAACAGGAATTTTGCAGAATAGATTGTAATAGAAAATGTTTACCAATAACAAGCTATTTTAATTTCCATGTAATTGCTTAATTTTATCGCACAGGGAATAAAAAAAGCACGTCGGATATGGAAAGAAAATTCTTTTACAGCAAATACAAAGCGATGATTAAATCTCTAATTCATACAAGTTTCCTGTTGAGAATGCATTATGATAACCTTAATGTGTAGATATTAACACAAGAAAAACAAACAACATTTGTTTTAACATGCTTTAACACAAAGATATAAAGAGCCAAGTAAATTTTATTTTCTTCTTAAAAATTCTAATGAAATATTACATTAACATTATAAATAAAAAGGATTTAAAATTAATCACTTAATAAGACAAGCACTAATTGACAAAAGTTACGTCTCTACAATAAACAAGTTTAAATAAGTTAAACACATTATAAAATTCAAATCGATATACTTCAGACATTCATGATTTACTTTTAACTTCAGAATGTATTTACAAATAGAAAAACTAAAATTACAATAAACATTCAGCAAAGTTAATGAAATTAGCACAACTATATTTTCAGACATTTGAATTTACAACTCTATATTTTCAGACATT
>JAOUZG010053140.1:153049-163228 GCA_026289955.1 Argiope argentata | reverse complement strand
ATTTCATTCATTACCCATGACTCAACAAACCATCAAGATCCACATTTTCTTCCATTCCCAAGATTCATCAAGCAACCAGTTATTATGCACAATTTTAGCCATTATCCACACCTCAAACCACAAATTCACCGATTTCCAATTATTACCCTCTGTTTAAACTACGATTTGCCGAACTTTGTTACACACATCTCAAACCAAAACGGTTCCAATTTCATTAATTATTCTCATTTCAAACCCAGTCTAATAATCACAATCTCCATGTCTCAAAATGCCAATAATGAGCTCAAAAACCTTATATCGAGATTAGAATTTACTTTTTATGAATCACATATTTTAATTTAGATATTTTGCAACTGTAACCGATTTCTCTTCGCATTATAGAAATTGACTACCCAATTTGCAATTTTCATTCGATTAACCCCAATGCATTTAAAAAAGATAACTTCTCTGACTACCAACAGTATAGACTGCATTGCCACGCTAAGACGTTTCAATGTAAATACCGAAGTATGCCTATCGATTACGATCAGTAACAACGCTGAGGTTAATTTCCATATATATCCCCAAAATAGAGAACTTTTAATTGCTTATTACATTCAATAGTAATCTTCTAGTCTGGAAATCTTACATTACCATCTTTCATTACTCTTGATTTCCCTTTAAGACAAGGTTTAAATCTCAAAAAATTGAATTTTAGTATTAAAGAATTGAAATTTTATATTGGCCAATTCATATTAGTGCCATGAGTATATACCTTATAATAGTTAAACTTCAAGATAAGAATTGTCTTCAAAAAATTATGACTTTGGAATAGATAATCCTATAATATAAACTACTTAAAATTACTACATTTGTTGTAAGGGTCCATTTTACTACCCACCTATAGATAAAATAATGATGGAAAATGTTAGAAAATCCTTTAAATAGCTTTTAGAGACTGATCGTGAAATGAGTGTAATACATTATTAAATACAAAATTTAAGATTTAAGGCGCAATTAGGAAAATAAATAAACGATTAAATACAATTTAAAAATATTGGTTTTATGGTCACAAAAATTTTATTGACAAATTTATATACAATTTGTTTCCTATTCAAAGAATTCGGCATGCAAC
The DNA here is from genome assembly GCA_026289955.1 of Argiope argentata. Taxonomy (NCBI): domain Eukaryota; kingdom Metazoa; phylum Arthropoda; class Arachnida; order Araneae; family Araneidae; genus Argiope; species Argiope argentata. The sequence continues at coordinate 162,114 of JAOUZG010053140.1, read as the reverse complement.
CCTATCTCAAATCCAACAGTGATGTATTATATTTTGTGTAGTTAATAAAGGATTATTAAAAATAAATATTTTGATATCCTACAAACTAGAATTTAAAAGTAATTGAATTGTGCCAAAGTTCTAAAGATAATTTCAAGAGCAGATAATTGCTTGTCATTACAGAAGGATAAATAAACTCTGGATTAAAATTTTAATTACATTAGTCAAATAGTTTGGAATTACGAGTATTTAATACGGTTTATCAAAATACCGTTCTGTATTTTTATTAAATAAGCTTAACACTGTTAATTCATATACGGGAGAATATTTTTGAAATAGTTATCTTTCACAGTAGAGTTTATAAAAGCTAGATTCGACAGAAATCATAAGCAAGAAACAATAAGTAGATACAAATATAACTACAGAGAGAATAATTAAACCCTGATGTAATCGATTAATTGATTTTAAGACCGCTTTGGTGGATGAAATTACAAAACAGTATTATTATATCACTATTAATTAGTACATCATTTAATCAAGGTTAATGATTACAATCCCACATATTCTTAAACTCGTAAAATATCGGTTTTTGGTACTTCCAATTGCTTATTAAATTCTTGAATGCATTATTTTATCATTTAAAGAAGTTTTAAACATTACTGTACCAACATATTCTATGGGGAAAGCGTTAAATATGCGCATACATTTTATATAATCCTATTTATTTGTATTTAACCGATTAGTTAATTTATATCACATGGCAAGAGTTAAGAAACTAGCACCTTAGAAAGCATTCCCTAGATTACAAAATACCCGATTTAAATTCCTTAAATTTTCACGAAGTAGTTCGATGCATAAAAAATCCATCTCGAGAAACTAAAATTTGAAATACAGATTATAATACAACCTGAAAATTCCTCATTTTCATTCGTACACGTAGGCTAAAATGGTTTTTTTTTCTTACTTATACAACTATATAAGCATCTACAATGGGCAATTAACTACAGATCCTAAAAACACTTAACGGTTTTTTAAAAAAGTTATTTGTTTTATAGTAAAAACGAAGAAATATAGACCTCGATGTTACCATCATTTATTGGTTATTAGCATAATGACTTTAATAATTATCAACCGAAATAAAATCAATAACGGTTTTTACTAGAATAAATTTAGTTTCAGAATTATTTTACTGAAATACTACACAAAATTAATTTATAAATTATTGCTACTCTATTCATCGACCGAAGATTGAGATATGCTCAGCTTTCAACCACGGAAAAATGGTTTCATACAACCAATTATTTTTTTAAAAAATTATATCAACATTTATCATTTAAAAACTATTTCCTTTAGTATTTTACCATTTAATTTAGATTTAAAATATTCTACTTTGTTTTGAATGAATAAGTCGAGGAAATTTCCGCTGAATGAAGAATTCTGAACAGAAAAGATACCACAAGCCTGAATCTGCCTACATTGGGTAACACAAAGATTCATCAATGGGTTGTCAACTCTCATGGAAAGGAAGATTCTATGCTAAAGTCTTCAAGCTTTCGTTCTGTTGGAAACGTCTACGCACTGGGATCCCCTTAAATGATGGACGTAAATGTTAACTTGCGCCCTTTTTTCATAAAACATCGGATTTCAAAAGAAACCTATGAGAAAAAAAGCGCATTTATTAAATAAATTATTATCTACATTCAAATCAAAGAAACATTTCCATTAAATTATTTACTTCGCTATTGAGCTGCGCTATATTGTCTATTATACAATCTTCATAATTTTGATCCAAGTACGAAAGTATTTAAGACTTCCTACACACAAAAAAGTTTAGTAAGTGAATTATTAAGGAGAAGGTTTCATCTTGTATTTGTCCTTGCGAAAAAAAAAAGAAATGTTCTCAACTGACTGCTTCATTTATTTCACAATAATTCTATACTTTTCCCCCATCATTGCTCTATTATAAGAAATATCTTTTTATATCTAAATTTTATAACTAAAATCTGTTGTAAACTTCTATATTAGAAAAAAAAACCCAAAATTCTAAACTCTTCAATTAAATGAAATTAGGCATAATTTTTGTATAAATAGCTTAAATTTAAATGCAATTCGATGCACTTACGACATATTGGCAAAAAAAAATATAAAGTATTTTTCAAATATTCATAATTGCATGTCGGTTAGCAAATCCCTATTCTAAATTAGATTCTCAGTAGCAATGAAACACATATTTAATTACGCAGCGTATTATGAATGGTATACAAAATAAATTATATTTCCCAAATTAACTCGAAAAGCTCATATTTTCATCCAAAAGAAAAAAATGAAATATCAGACACAAAAGTTCAATTTAAATTTTAGAAATTTAAACCAATATTAAATGAATTTATAACTGATCTGATTTATAACTTGAAGCAAGAAAATTCTTATTTGATAAAAAAAGATAACAAATACATACAATAATAAATTTCCATTGATCATCAAGCGAGAGAAATTGTAAAATATTTACTATATTCAGATTAAATAATAAGTAGTAAAATAACTTACCAAAACATTATTCAGAGTACAGATACGCTGTAATTCAATACTTCCTTTCGTATAAAGACAGAAGATTAAACGAGATTTGTTAAGGGCATATCACATTAATTAGAACAATAGCGCGAAAATATTTCAATAAAATTTGAAACAAAAACTTTAACGAGCATCACATTCACAATATTTCGTAACTTTCAATTTCGAAGAAAAATCTCGAATATAACTTTGCTTAGTTGGGATTCCTTTATAATCTTTTCAACAAACTTTGTGTCCTCTTCTTCTAAAAGAAATTCTAAAATGCCGCTCAAAAACATAGAGGTTAATGAAGTCAGTAATATGATTAAATATTTGGATTGTAATCCAGAACTGCTCATAATTGATAATGTTTGATAACAGTAATGTTTGAACTGCACAAATTAATTTTTTTAGTTAACAATAAATATAAAATTTTATATGCTGTACCATGATGATGATGTCGTGTTTGCCTTTTACCACGGAAAGAAGGGTGCAATAGCTTCTGAGGGTATGAACCCCTGAGCACCCGAGGTAGAGAAGTCTTTCTGGCTCATATGAGGATGAAACAAACATCCACATGCTTGCACAGCCCCTTTTTACAGGGGGGTGGGGGTACATTCCCGCATCTCACAGATAGCACACAGAGCAACCATGCCCGAACCGGGACTCACAGAACACGAGGAAGACGCGCTACATCTGTGCCAGAAAGCCGACAAAATTTTATATGCTGTACCATATTAGGAACAGAGAGACCTGAGAGACCTATAAGAGACCTGATAATAATCCACCATAAAGGTTAGAGAAATCAGTAATAAAGTTAGGTATTTGGATTGTAATCCAGATCTGTACATATATCACAATGTTTGAACTGTACATAAATCATTTTTTTGTTAATAATGAATAGAAAATGTATGTTCATTCGTATTAATGTATAATATAAAAATAAATAAGACACTGAAATAATAATCATTTGTTTTATTATCCCAAAACGCATAGCTGCATAGGTTCTAATAATTAATTTTAGTAGACAGTTGTTCAATTCCAAATATGTCTATTTGAATAGTCAATTTTTGTCTAAAATTCTCAAACGGACACAGTAAAGGATTAGTAAGATTCGGACTAATATTTTGTTGTTGTTTTTTCATCTGTTTTCATTAACTACCATGGACTTGAACTTCTATTTAAGAGCATGAGAACTTGTATTTTTATTTATTGAAAATAAGAAGAATCTAAAGCTAATAAGATATTAATTTTCAAAAATGAATATGCATAAGATTTCACATATACTGATATATTAGAAAGATAACTTTTCACGTTACATACTTGGTGGACTTTAATTGAATTAAAGATTCATATTTTCTATATAGCTGAATGATTCCATGAAAGATAAATGATGTATTCTAAATATATAATTGAAAACTTTTAATTATATAATGTTATTCATCTTATTTGAAGAAGTAAAGAAACCAAAATGATTTGGATTAAAATTTAAATATCTGACTTTATTACAGATTTTTGTTGACCTCTATGCCATACCTGTGACAATTTAGCATAAATATTAAGAAGAAGAGAACTGTAGTTAATGAAGTTATTGTTTTGAATATTTTTGAATTTTATGTTTGAATTTATTGTTTATATTATTGTTGAATTTTATGTTTGAATCTTTTGTTTATATTATTGTTGAATTTTTTATTTGAAGCGAATTCTAGATGATACTGAGGTAATGTTCTATTAGCTTTGTACTAAGCATTCAAATCTTTGTCACGTTTGAATGGGATATAAACTATTGATATTAAATACCTGTACTTTAAATAACGACGTGGTAAGTTATTTAGATGCTTTTGGTCTTTTTAAATAATTTTTTTCATTAATTACATTTCTTCTATAAAAATTTAAAAATTACTTTTAGTATTTAAATTATTTAACTTTTAAAAGTTGAAATTAAATAAAAAAACTTTTTTAACAAATAAAAATTTTGCGACTTCAATATCATATTTATGTTAATCGCAGCTTTTAATATAGAACTCGAAATGGTGATTAATTTAAGCGTTATGACAATTTTTAATTGTTTGTCTATGTTTCATGCATTCAGAATTTGCAGTGATTAGCAATTAACATACTATTTATTTTGTATTCAAATAGATTTATCTCTTTTGAATCTATTTTACACTCTGAATTTTTTCAAGGTAATAACAGTAATACTATTTTTATACTCTTATTTTTTTACTTTCTACTAAATTTCTTTTAGTTCCAGCTCCTTCGTCGCATTCAAAACAACATAGGTAGATGCATCTATTAGCTATAAATTTTCAAGCTTCATAATCCCCGTTATATAAAGGATATTTTCTACTGTGCATAATAAAGTTCCAGTTCTTCATTTAATCCAGAAAAGAGCCTTCTTTTCCAAGACAAAGTTATATGTTGATTTATCTAATATTTCCCATCGAACTGAATAGAAGCCATATTCAAAGGGAATCGTATTGAACATAATTTTGGTTTCTCAAAGTAAAGTGTCACTCAAATGGAATTTTTCCTAATCGGACTTGTCATTCGAAGAGGATTTTCTCAACTTACGGTTTTGGATTATAGTAGGTTGAGAATAAAATTTTAAAAACTAAGGTTTAAAATCTTACGGTAATCAGCAATTCATTTTCTAAAACTAATTAGAATATCGAGGAAACATACTCAGTACGATAGGCAATGTTTTTAGAATTTAAAATCAAGATTTGCTGTAACCCGTAATAAAATGAAATAAAAATAAGTCGGGATCAATTGAGATTTATTGTTAAAATAAAATCTGATTGCAAATCTGGAAAAGGCAGATTTTTGACTTTCCTTAAACAATATATTAATGAAATTACCCAAATTATCAGTGATATTTTTCTCAAATCTAAATAATTTCCACCAGAATATAGGTAACTTCTTTATAGAACTAATAGTTTCAGATATTGTTAGTTATATTAAGCACTTTAATTGATACTTGTTACATTAAAAAATGTGCAAGTCGGGGATGTGAAAATCTTTAGGATATAATGTAATTAAACTTAGGTTTTCTGTTCTCGTTAAATTACTTTATACTATTTTAAGAATACAAGTTGCTTAGGAGTCTGTAAAATACTTTTCAGTTGATAGCAGCATACTCAAGCTATAACCGGCATAAAATGTGAGATCAAATTGAAACATATAAAGATTATTAAGTTTTCTACATATTTTACCGTTTATAAGAATAATTTATAGTGACCTGCACAGTTTATTTTAATTATTGCAACTCCAATTCTTATCAATAAGTGAATGCATGTATCCAAGAGTAGACACTTCCGTTGTGGAAAAAGTGAATCATGTATGTTTGACGTACAATCAATTTTATTAGGAGCATCTGTGCCCCATTTAGTGTTTAGCATTAGATATTTTTTCTAAAAGCAGTGCGACGAATAATTGAGATGATATAGCCTTAATAAAATCTGATTGAATAGGGTTTTCTTTATATTACTTCCAATTGTACAGCGGAAAATGTTCGAATATTTCAATAGTATATTTAACCAAATAATCAATATTTTCATAGTTGATCACTTAAAATACTCTTAATATTTATGAGATGCATCTTTGCGTTATAATTTAAATGGTCTTATTAAATTCTTTCAAAATTTGACTTCTATCCAAAATTAAGAAGGAATTTGCTTTTAAATACATCTTCCCGTTATTTGAGAAATTGTCAGAAATTTTCAAATTCCATTTAATGGATTATTCCTTTTTAATAAATCCTTAAGACAACATAATCTAGTAATGTGTTCAAATATTCGATACGCCGCATGAGAACTTCTGTGGAAGGAAACTAATTGAAATTTTAATGATGCAAATTGAGACGTTTTGAAAACTCGCCATATTTTAAAACGAATTGTTGCTTAACGCATTTTATTAGGTTCTAGATTTTGAAGTCTGATTTATCTTTAATTCTTCTGATTTTATCCATTACATATCTTTTAAAGCGATGTAAATGAGTTTACGTATCACATGCTTTAGCTGTAAAATCAACCACAAAATTTTAGTTGAAAATCCTATTCTTGAGAATTTTTAAGCGACATGTCTGAGTAAGCTATGGGAATAATCCGAAATTGATTGCAAACGCTCAAATTGTAAGATTTTGGCTCAAGATATTTTTCATATAATTAGTTTAATTAATTTTATTAGTTAATGTCTTTAATTTTCCTTAAGATTTTAAAGCAATCGGCTTTAAATATGCAGTTTAAATAGAGGTTTACATTTCATTTTGTATTTCGCCATTCTTAAAAATGAAACTGCTGCAGTCAAAATAAATTTTAAATTTTGATTCAATAATGTAAAGTTTTATACAATTAATTCTTAAAAATTCAACAATCTTTAAACTTCTCGAGCTCTTTAGATCAAATATCTGATATGTAAATAAAAAAATGGAAATTAATTTGTCATAAGGTAATAGCAGAGTAAATTAAAAATTGGGTGGAATAATCAAAATATAATGGTGAGATATGAAATTCTGGGAGAAGAGGAGCTTTCTGGAATAAAAACTTTAGAAGAATCTAGTTAGTTAGTTTAATTCCTGGTAGGCAATTATGCTATAAAAGATTTAAATTTGGGAATCCATTTCTGATGTAATATTTCTTTAACATAGCATGAATTTTATAGTCTCATTAATTTTATTAAACTTTTCTTAATATGAAAATCGAAGGCAACTTTTATTGCCACATTTTTTAGTGAAATTTAGAGTCCAAGTCAGAGGCTTGAGCGCAAAAGATGAAAGTTTAGAACAAATCGCACATTATGTGAAATACTTCTCTTTGGATTGAAATTTTCATCAACATAATTTTAGTACAATTCGGTTAAAATTAACCATTGTTTTTGATACCTGAATAATAATTGCATTGGAAGACGAGACGTGGGAAATAAAAAAATTATATGAGGGAGGGTAAAATATGTTATGGTTGAAATTGAAGTTTTCAGGAAATTGTATATTGAAATGGGTGAAAATTGAGTGATATCTTATGTGGCATTTGGCGAATCTTTCGTGGGAACATGAGCAGTTTGAAGAGTTGATAGCACGTTTTGATAGTGGGTATTGAATGAAATGTCACTAGTGTTGATCTGAGAGTGGAAATGAGAATTGCAAGATAATCCTTACAAACAAATGCGAAAGTCTTTCGACTCTCACATAATGTCTTTGTCCTATGTCCGAGTCCAAAGCTTAAAGAATAAATTTAGGGATAATGAATGAATTTCTGCCTGTTGGGAGTTTGCGATACTTGTAATGAATGAATTTCGGGATATCAGTGGTATGAGGTGTGGGTAATGAATGAATGAATGAATGGGTTTCTGAGTGTTGGTTGTATTTATGGATAATGCATGAATGAATATTGGTTGTATGTATGAATAATGAATGAATGAATGAATATTGGTTGTATGTATGAATAATGAATGAATGAATGAAAATTGGTTGTATGTATGAATAAGGAATGAATGAATGAATATTGGTTGTATGTATGGATGATGAATGAATGAATATTAGTTGTATGGATGGATGATGAATGAATGAATATTGGTTGTATGTATGGATGATGAATGAATGAATATTGGTTGTATGTATGTATGGATGGTGAATGAATGAATATTGGTTGTATGTATGGATGGATGGTGAATGAATGAATATTGGTTGTATGTATGGATGATGAATGAATGATTGAAGGAATATTGGTGTAATGAGGGTTAGTAATGAATGATTGAAGGAATATTGATGGTATGAGGGTGGATAATGAATGAATTTCGGGATGTTGATGGTTTCTGATGTGGGTAAAGTAGGAATTTCAGAGCCCTTTTAATTTTCTGGGAATATTGATCTTGAGGACTTACGTCATGGGTAATGAGTGAAAAGGAAATGTTGGAGATCTGAGGCGTGGGTAATGGGTGAAAGGGGAATGTTGATTTTGGAGGTCTGAAGTGTGGATAATGAGTGAAATGTGAACAATTGTTTAGGTTCTCTGATTTGTGAGTGACGAATTAAGAGTAAATCTTCGTTGTTGGTGATGAATGGAATCTGGATCATGTTTGTGTGAGGCATGGTTAATGAATGAATTTTGGGGCATTGGTGGTTGGAGCTTTCAGTAATGAAGAATTTTGAGGCATTGGTGGCTGTAGGTATGTGTAATGAATGACTTTTGTGGCATTGGTAAATGGAGGAATGAGTAATGAATGAATTTTTTGGGATTGGTGATTGGAGGAGTGGATGATGAATGATTGAATTTTGTGGGACTGGTGATTGGAGGAGTGGATGATGAATGAAGGAATTTTGTGGCATTGGTGATTGGAAGAGTGGATAACGAATGAATGAATTTTGTGGCATTAGTGATTGGAGGAGTGGGTAATGAATGAATGAATGAATGAATCTTGTGGCAATGGTAACTGGAGGAGTGGGTAATGAATGAATGAATGAATGAATGAATGAATGAATGAATTTTGTGGCATTGGTGATTGGAGGAGTGGGTAATGAATGAATAAATTTTGTGGCA
>JAOUZG010053140.1:133822-153039 GCA_026289955.1 Argiope argentata | reverse complement strand
CATTGGTGATTGGAGGAGTGGGTAATGAATGAATAAATTTTGTGGCAATGGTGATTGAAGGAATAGGTAATGAATGAATTCATTAATTTTGTGTCATTGGTGATGGGATGAGTGGTTAATGAACGAATGAATTTCACGACGTTAATAGCTACAAATGTGATTGTAAAGTTAAATGGCTTTCTTGAGACTCTGACGTAGGATTGATGAATAAAATGTGGTGATTTGGTTTTTTTTGAGAGAGGTGGATAGTGATCTTGGTTTGAATGCGGTAGTATAAAGGTTGTACAAAATTTCTCCTAATCAAAATACGAAAGAAAATTTTGCTTCTAACAAATCAGACAGCAGCATCTTGCTGTTGTCTGATCTATGAAAATATGCCTGTTTTTTAATATATTTTTTTAACATCTAGAACAATTGTCAGCATTTCTGCAGCAATTTACACTTCAGTTTTCTTCCGAATAACTTAGTGTTAGGTGTCGGGAAATATTGCAAAATTTCTTTTGATAAAACGTCATCTTTTTAAAATGGCTTAGTGTGTTTGAGGATGTTTAATCTTCATATGCATCAACCCCCATCTGGTTCCCAAACTAGCAAATTCCTTTCAATGTAATCGATCAGCTTGTAATTTATTGAATAGTTTTTATTTCAAAAATTTTGGGTTCCAAAATGAGTGTATTTCAAATATTTTAATCTCCAATCTATTTTGTAAATTCCATCTTTTAATGGCAGAAACCATTTTGAAATTCTAGATTAGGTAACACAAAAAAATTATATTGACTTCTATATGAAAAGGGGGGTAAAATATTTAATTATATACATATATATATATTGATTGTCAAAAATTATGAAGGAATGTAATTTAGGCTTTAGAACTTTCAATATTTATTCCATACCGTTCTTAATTCTTATAACAAATCCTTGATATTTCTATTGAGCGTTCTACTATCAAATCTCTTCAAGAACAATGCAAATTTTCAATGTCTGTATCACCTAGCAACCAAATCAGGAGTGTTAAAATCCGTTTAACTTTGCTTTGGGATCCATTATGTAGATATCCTGCTATTTAATTTCAGTTTAGGGATTTCGGAAATGAAATGGCATACTGAATCAATGACAGAAATTCCTAGATATTTTGAAAAACTTCCTTAATGTTTTTCTTGCTGTTTAATATTTTTATATACATCCTTAATGTTTTTCTTACTGTTTAATATTTTTATATACATCCTTAAACGTTTTTATGCATACTTTAACCATATACATTTTATCATTTTAATAGATTAAAATTTTACTGAGACTTCAAAATCTAGAGTATATCAATGTGGTATTTAAATCACTAAGAACTACTAAACAGGAAAAACTTCTAACATTTGTTGGGCTGAATTTCTTCAGTGCCTTAAATAAATCTCAAATATAATTTTATTTTATTAACTGTAATTAGTCCCTACAGAGAAATAAAATAAATAGTGATAAAATTACTGATTCATTTCTCAAACATAAGATAAGCGATATTAATATAAATTTGTTCATTTTTAATATCGGAATTGGAAAATATATACTCCCTTTATTCTTATGATGAAATTCCATGATTAAAAATTTGCCTGAAATATTAGATTAAGTTTCTCTTCCAAAACTTATCAAAGGAATTATGTAAGTAGGCTCATATCTCAAACTCGCATTCCTTAAATAAGAAACTTAAGATTTGGATACATTTTAGGGAATACAGGGCTGCCAACGCAAGCGAAAGGTTAATAGAATTACTTGTTGAGAAAATTTGGCTTCAAGTTAGTTGCATGTAATTAAATACTTGGCTTTGGATCTTGAGATTGTTAACTTTGTAACGGACTATCGGGAAATTGATCTTTTAAGTAAACACTGTTATTGAAAGATTCAATATTGGATATATTTCCGCTATCTGGAAACTAAATGTTCTGCAGAAGTAATTCAGTATTCCCATTTTGGTTTTATATTGTATCCTTCAGTAATAAAGACTTCAATAATTCAATAATTATTAAACGTAAAGTGAAAAGTAGTTTCTAAAACAACTAAACCTGAATAATTGAGCTTCTTTTTGCTTTTGAAAGCAAACCAGTAGTTAAAAGTTTAAATTTATTTAAATAGGATTAAGCAATTAATCTGTGGTTGGAATATATTTAAATCAGCTTCTTAAACAGATTGACTACTAATCAGTGATATTTCAAGTCGAGTTGAAATGCTATCATTAGTTATCTTCATAATAATGAATTAAAAATAAAAATTTTCAAATTGCAATGGAAAATAATACAATATAAAGTTATTTTGTGCACTTTCTGTGTCCTTTCTGTATTTCTGTTTAAAATCCGTTTTGCATCCATTAGAAATCGTTCAACTTTTTAAAAATCGTCTTTAAATAAAGGCACATTTTGCATCAATTTCAAATTGGTATTCGATCAACTTTATATCAGATGAAATTAAATGAATGGAATAATAGACAAAAATTATATTCATTAAAAACTTCATGTGATAACTACGACTGAACAAAAAAATCCTTTTGGAAATTCAATATTTAAATACGGATTATATTTAAGTTGGTAATTTTTCCCAACCCCAACTTACACAGAAAAGCTGAAATAACTCAAGGAGTTATATACTATGAATAAATTAAGTTAAAACAATTAAATAAAATAACCCCTCAAATCTGCAGGTCTAAAAACATTAGAATATTACACAAAGAAAAACTATTTTAAACGTACAAAATTATTACAATAATCTTATTAAGCAACATAGACAAAATGATTAATATATTTACAGACTGAAAGATCAAAGAATATTTAGATAAGAATGAAATATAATCTTGGCATCACTTTATTAAATAAATTTGAGCAAATCTGACTCCATGTTCAATCTCTACAAATAGAATGGATTTTCATTCATTTCCGAATATTCATTTTTAATGTATTTAATTACTGCGTATACAAGATATGTGATCCTCGCTCGGTTATGAAAGATCCTTTCTCTTAACCTTTTAAAAATCCCAGGACAAAAAATAAAAGTTATTAAACAAATGCATTTTTCACATATTTAATCATTACAAAATAAGTAATATATATAAAAAATGTGTTCAATTTTATTCTGAATAAAAGAAATGGTTGGTGTACAAATGTAGAAATGATTGTAAGCTCATAATTTGTAAAGAATGATATCATCAATTTCGTCAAGTTTCAATTTCCACCGTATCTGGAAACGCTTTCCGAGTTCTTTGAATAGAATTTTTTGCTGTAGCAAGGATTCTTTATTTCTGACTTCTGGTTCAGAAAGCTAAGCGTCATTTCAACGAACGTAAACCATACGAAAATGATCTTTTTTTTTGCTAGAAGAAGAGAGAAAAAAAAAGATTGACTTTTATAAAAGAAATAGGAAACTTGAAAAAGGCTGATGTTTTTTCTGTCTTAGAAGCTCCAAATTCTTCGATCCTGATCTCAAAGGATGTATCCAAGATAAGAAGGTAAACATTAAGATATTGATATTTCAAGATTACATGTGTAATTGAATTATAGAAGAATATTTTTATTTGGGAATCTTATTTGAATTTTATTAAGTAAATAACTTTTAATACAAAAGAAAAGTAAGATATCATCGGAACTATTTGTTGTAATCCTTCTGCTTGCGAATCGTCACAGTTCTGCTAACAAGGAATTAGGAAGGAAATATTTTTATGAAACCTTGCATATATCAGAATTGAAGACGCACAAATCAAAACATAAGCTTTTCAGATACTTTCAGCTTTACATATCGTTTAAAATTTTATTTCAAGCTAAAATATGTATGTATGTTTGTATGTATAATAATTTACCTGTTATAACTGCGATAATATATTTCCTCAAAGGAAACGTGTAGATTATTCTTAGCTTTTGTCAGCATTTCAAGAACCAAAAATTAATATAGTAAATACTATTTCAATTATAATTATAGTCTATTATAAATGAAAATATAAAAATTGAATGTGAAACACATTTCAGACTTTAAATCATGACAACTTTCCATTCTTGATAAAAGTATATCAAGAAGGGAAGATAAGAGTATTCCATTCTTGATAAGAGTATATTCTCGCAGTTATCAAAAATGGAATATATTCTTGAAACGTGTATATGCTTAATACAATGTTTACCCTGAGATGGAATATATCTAATTCAAAAAGATCAGTTTCAGTATTTAACCAGATAAAATATCGATTGCCCTATCTATTATGCAGATAAAGTAAAAAAAGTTTCTATATATTTGTTGAGATGTGGATATTTAAAGGCAGTTTCTCTGTGTTTATCTACGAAAAGGTGTTCATTTTCTAATCTATTTCTTGAAGACCATCTTTTCTACCAAAAAAATGAAACCTGAGAATGTGGCGCAGCTTAGCCAAAAATGGCTTTTGTGTCAAAAAACTACAAATTCAACTCAACTCTACCAAAAAATTGACTCACACTTCTAACTAACTACTTGTAATAGTTTCTATCTGACTGACTTTCGGACTCAGTTTCTTGCTTCTTATAAACTCAATTCTTATTTCTATATTTATAACTATACCAATGTACGTTCCTATCAAAGTGTAAAGTATATGTAAATGTATGCATTCTTAACAATATTTATTCGAACAATAGTTGGTCAAAATAAACGCTTCGGTAAAAATAGGCACACTATTGAGGCGCTAGCATTATAAGCCAGATAACATTTACGATACCGAAGTTGACTTTTGGTGTAGTGGTCATATTACTCAGCTACCGGCCCTACCGTCTCAAGTTTGTACCACGACCTTCACTCGAGACATTGGCACCCTTGACAACGTAACTTTCTGATCTGTCGTGGCGCCATCTACGAGCAAACAAAGCCATCGCTCACTCGACGCATCAAAGCCGTATCTCAGTCAACGCAGCGAAGCCGTCGCTCACTCAACGGACCAACGAACTCACACGCTCGCTATAACGCTTGGCGCTATCAAAATCGTTCGTCTCTCCACCGACTCACTGGTGGGGGGTAGTACTGCGGCGCCAGTCTTATAAGCCAGATAATATCTAAGATACCGAAGTCGAATTTTGGTATAGTGATTAGTTGGTGATAGTATTTGTTGGAGAACATCACTTTACAGTGAAATTCTGAACTAATGATATTTAAAATGAGGCAATTTTGAATTGCACACTTTATCTCAAGATTATTAAAGAATTAGTGTTAAATTTATTTTATTACCATAAATATTGCTTATTTGACGTCGTACTTTTGGTGTCATAGTTTGATATACATCACTAGCAATTATTTCCATGTGAAATGAAAACATCTGGAAGCATAGAAATTTTTTGCCATCAATTTCAAAGACCCCAAATAGGTTGGAATATTGAGAACGTTTTATTGCTGAGAAAATTTATAATTGTAAGGAAGATATTGCTTATAAATTAAGAAGTCATAGCAAAGCAAATTCTACTTATTCAATAAAAACTTTGAATCCTTGATCCTTTAATAACAGTAAGTAGAGGTATTAAATAACAGGTAAATTGCATATAGACGAATAAATCAAATTCTAACTGAAATTTACTCACTTTTATCTGTTAATAATTTGCTATTGATAATGTAAATTCTGCATAGTGTCCTTTTTTATGTAAATGGATTTTTATTTAATCTGTAGTAAGTCATGTTTTCAAAATCATTTTCCAGATTTCATTTGATAAGACGATGTTATGGCCTAAGCTTTATATAAACCAATGCTACAGCTGGAACTATCATCAAACTCGCAAGTTCCAGGACATTGCAGGAGCACTGGTATCGAAGGACATTCACAAGTTCCATTTGTACCCAATTTGGTAAGATGAGTACCTGGAATTATTCTAAAATTTTCTTGAACATTCAATGTTAAAAATTGGAGATTGCTCGTTCAGTAACTGTGCAAAATACATTGAAGTGACAAAAAATCATGGGGTGACTGTTAATATCTTGTCGGTCCTCCTTTTGCCAGGCGAAGTGCAACAACTCGACGTATCATGGAGTCCGTAAGTCATTGGAAGTCCTCTGCAGGAATATTGAGCCATGCTGTCTGTATAGACGTCTATAATTGTGAAAGTGTGGATGGTGCAGGAGTTTGGACACGAACGGACCTTTCGATGATGTCCCATAAATGCTCGATGGGATTCATATCGCGTGATCTAGGTGGTTCTCTATCTAATTCTCGGAAATCTATCTTAATTCTCGATAAGTCAGGAATAATTCAAAAATACTTATTTAAAATATATATAAATTAAATAGTAAAATAGAAAATAAAATGTCTCATTAATACTCTTTAAAATATTTTTGTTGTATATATTTAAAATCTAAATTTAATTATGTATAGTTCAACTTTAATATCTGAATACATTAAAAGTAAGCATTAATTTTACGATGATAAAGTAAATCGCGTAATTATTATTTTGTACTTGCAGCAAAATGAAAATGCACATTTCCTACTGTAGTTATCGTAGTGTAATTCATGTATATATAATCTAAATATCCCCCCACTCTTCTTATCTAGTAAATCCATGTTCTGTAACCTTTAATAATAAAGTGTTAAACTTCCTCTGACATGCACTTGAATTTTATCAAGTAAAGGTAATTTATGCAAATATTTTCAATATGCTTTGTTCGCTGAATTACTCTTTCCAGACGGGTTTGCATTATAATCAGTCTTTTATTATATTAGAATTATCGCATTTAATATAATGGAAGCATTTAGGGTGGTTATGCAATCATGCAATCATCTTAAAACAAATTGCAAACTATGCAATCATCTTAAAGTAGCACGATCCAATCACCTCACGTGAGCCTTCTGGAAACGGAATATCAATTGAATACAGCAATTTAAATATATTAGATGCACTTCACTCCGAAGCACTTGTTACAAGCGGGCGAGCGCCGAGAAAGGCACCGAAAGAGACAACGTTGGCGACGGACGACGAATAACTTGGCGACAGCCGAGTTAATTTGACGAAGAGAATAGTTTGGTAGCCGCTGGATCGTTCATGAAGCTCCGCGTGGTTGCTCGCTTGGCTATATAAGGGACGGGTTGTCGCAAATTAGTTAGTTCCTCTCGAAGAAGTAGACTCGTTGAGCGAGCTGATTATTTTCCTTGCTTGTTATTAGTGAGCTGTGTTTACGTTTGCTGTTAATGTTGTATGATTGAGCTCCGATGGTTTGCTGTGCTACACGATATCTGTTTTGCAGTCTGTGTTTATTGCGCGTAAAACTTGGATTTACGATGTTAGAGACTGTTGACTGCTGGATTGATTTTATCTGAAGTTTCCCTTTCTCAAGTCATCCCGTAAATAGCTGTAATAAATTTGTTTGTGCTGCCATCAAGAAAAGTCCATTCAATACGAACCCGCTACTCTAAAAACGGAACAGAAAGTTTCTATATACATAACTTTGCAAACACCTTTGCAGGTTATTCCTAATATAAGGAATGTTAGTTTTGCATATTACTAGTAATGAAGCAATGTGAATTTCTCTGGTGGAGGTTTCAAAAAATTTCCTTAGAAAATACATCATATAAATGTTGATTTCTCAGCCAGTTTGCTTCACTATAAAATGCCCTAATCCCACGACAGTTCTCCATACCGCTTTTGTAAATCTTTAAACTGTTAAAACTTAAATATAATTATCGCAAAAATATAATTTAAGTGTTGATGCCGCATGTGCAAACGGTGTAAAGTAACCATTGAAATTTTACATTCTTGAACAACCATTTTTCGCACAGTCGTAGAAAATCCCATTAATGTAGAATGCTGAAATCAATTTAAAATTATTAATGTAATTAAATTTTACTATTGAAATGTCACACAATTTCCCCTTACTTTAAAAATATGTAAAATCAAATTTTAAAGCCAACTGTTTAAATGAATGTTTTGGGAAAAGTTTAAATACAAGTTTCATTGGTGTTTAAATACAAGTTTCTCTAAGCATTATAAAGTCTTGCAGGATTTGTTCATTATATGATGCATGTATGTAATTGTATAACAACACGCATGAAACCAATTATGTTACAAGAAGGAGTCGTAATGTTAAATAATAAGAGCAGCATTTAAGAAAATTCTCACTGTTTCTTGATTCTGAAAAGAAATCGTGCCTGTAAGTATAATAATCCCCCCTCAAAAAAATAAAAGAGTGCCGTTAATTGAAACATGTTAAACATAGAAAATAAATATAAAGCATCACTTCTTGATCATTAACAATGTAGAGGATATATAGGTTTGAAGTTTTGTGGTAACAATATAAACTTATTTATGGGAATTTATCATTTTTTTAAAATCTATTATACGATTAAAACTATCATTTGATACCGAACTCAGTTGGAATCGCATAATTGTATGAAATTTAATGTGTGAGATATTGCATTTTTGAGGTGTTGTGATGACATGCTTCTGAAAGAATCAACCGACAATCAATCAATTCTCGAATTTGAGCTTAAATTTTGAAACTACTTTTTAGATTTCAAAATTTAATATAAATTTATAATTATTTTCGTTTTGTAATCATCGTGTTAACATATATTCAGACTTTCTTTGAATGTATTTCGAACGAAATTTCATAGCAATGATAAATTTGGTTCAAAACTTATACTATACTAATCCATACATACATACAAATTAGCATACTATTTGCCAGTGAACCATATCAGTATAGTGCAAAGCATTTTTATTACTTTGTCAGACAGAGAGACAGACATAATTACATAAATGTCGATAAAATTCAGGATATTCTGAAACATGCAATTCGAGCTTATGACGATTATACTTTATTTATTTATTATACAAGAATGTAAAAAAATGATTAAAAATAGAAAAATTATAATATTAAATAATAGGCATTATTGAAAAAAACTTGAAAATTCTAAATATTTTTAGCAATAAGGCACGGAATGTTATGTCTTCAATAGGTTAGGGTTTTAGTTTTGATACCATATACTGAGTAAATTTAAAGTAACTGTAATGTAAAATAACACGAGTAAATTACGAATTTCGGAATCATGAAAATCTCAGCAAATGTGGGTTAAAATGTTGCTCTAGCTAATAATACCCAGTTGGTTTATTGAAGAAGCAACTACCCTCTATTGTAATTCTCAAGTCATCAACAGTTTTGCTTAGAAGAATGTGAGAATACAATATTTTAATTAAATATACCATATAGTAAGCAGGATATTGCACAGGTTTCTTGAACCTCGGTAAGAGATGGCAATAATTCATATTATTTTATTTTGATATAACCATGTTTTTTATTAATTTTTGGTAATATTTTGTTGTTGTTACTAATGGCGCTTGCCATGGACAAGCCTCCCGCTGATACGATCAGCAGATTTTAAGCCTAAGATATGCGTCTCTTTGTTTTACAGGTAGCGCCTGTAAAACAAAGAGAGGGCCAAGAGTACGACCTAGCTGCACACACGTCACAACCCCTTTTAGGGGGGCGGACTTCATTCATGCTTATTCATTCACTCATCTCAGATCGTAATTTAGACCTGGAACAGAGAACGATCACCTCTGTCTCAGTGGTATTACTCTTGACTTTGAGGACTTTGTAATTACGACAGATTTAACAAGCGCCAGCCGCTACACACTGGGGGAATCTTTTGGCAGGTGAGTTTTTAATTTGTAACCTAAGGAGTATGAGTCGAACGCTCTACCAACCAGGCCATCCCGGCCCCTTGGTAATATTTAGAGCCAAGGAATATCTTAGATATTATAAAATCATTTTAATGATTACTCACAATTTTGCATTAAATTTCTTTTGCTTAGTTTATCTTGAAATTTATTTAATTTAAAGTCTAAAAATTGATATTTCTATTTTCAGCAAGAAATTCTGACCTTCCTCATTTGAAGCTTTGAGATTACGAAAAAAATACATGTTGAATATTTTTACACTGAAATGAGAAAAAAGATCCAGTCGGTTGTTTTTAATAGTGTAAAAATTGTACTTTCTTGAATAAATACAAAGCTCTTTTGTAGAATTTCAGATTCAAACATTTAGTTCAGAAACCATCTAAGTTTCTTAAAGTCTATTCTCGAGTGTATTTACTGAAGTACTTCAACTTTAAGGAATTTCCATACAGTTCGAAATGGCCCCCGCTTAATGACTTTCAAATGGTGTGGAGAAAGGAAGCCAAATTATTTCCCAATTTGATGTTGACCTAGAAGGTAATTACTCCAAATTTGAGTTGTTAATGTTAACAATGTGCCAAAGAGCTTTGATATGCTTCAAATTTAGTGTGTCTTAAAATGGAGTAGTTGCATAGGTGACAGAAACCTTATCGGCATAGTTGAATCATTTTCTATTAATTTTGTATGCATGATATTCTTGCATTTCAATCACTTATAAAATAGTTTTATATTGCGTTTGTTTGGACTTTTATGTTTGTGGAATGATAAACTGATTTAAAATTAAATAAACTGAATTAATGTTGTTTTCAATACATATTTTTCTAACTTTATAGAATTAGTCCATTGGTAAAATAAGTGGAAGCAAACGTTTGTAGAATATTTAAATATTTGTGCTAATTTTCATAAGAAAAATACTTTCAAGTATTGCGTAAGTGAGAAATGTGTTGTTTTAGAATAGTTTTATGAATATATAATTATAAATATAAAAGTTTGATAAGAAATAGACTTATTGAAATCATGTTTTCTCCACAGTTTTATCGTGCCAAAGCATGGTATTTTTTGGCTTTTTAGTGCTCGGTTAAATAAAGATACAGGGAAATGATAATTCTAAATTGCCCATAAGAAAATTCTCAATATTTTAGTTCAAATCCATTTAATATATTTTTATTACTTCAAGTTTATATAGGAAGGTGAATAATAAAATATATTGTAGGTAAATACAAAATTTTAGAAAAAAATAAAAGCCTGTAAACCAGTTACAAATGAATGCCCATTGACATGTTTTAAAAATGACTTTAATGACTACAAGATCAAACATATAATAATTGAATACAAAGACTAAAAATGTATCAAGGGATATGAAAGTATGTATTTACTGAGCTCAAACTAAAGCATATTCATTAGAAAGACGCATTGTACTTTATCAAATTTAAGTACTAAAATATGTGATAATTAATGTGAGAAGGAAATGAAATGATTTTTAAAATAAATTACTAAGATTTTAGTACATTAAAAATACTAAAAAAACGCAAAACTAAAAATGGTTGAAGGAAAAAAAGGTTCTTTCGCAAAGGTCGACAATTAATAAACAGTAAAATAAACAATAATTTAAAGGAAAAAGGTCAAACTAATCCTTTTCTCTCGGAAAAGATAGTTGGATTCATACATATCCTTTTAAGATTAACTTTGTTCCGAAATATATAAATTATTGTTTTAATTTATATTAAAATTTTTTAGAAATAAAAAAAAATCTTCAAAATAATCCACCATTTTAAATGGTGAGCGATAGGACCTTAGAGTGCAGACAGCTAAAAATATATTCCCAAAAAATTAAAATTAGAGAAATAATCGTATAAAAATTATTAATCTCTTTAAAAAACAAATTGATTTAAATTTTATTCCAATTATATCTGTTAAAGTTACTTAACGTAGAATTATTCTATATATATTTTATCCACTCTAGATAGTTACAAAAATGCTATCATATTGTAGTTAATCTTTTAAAGTGCCAAAAAAATGAATTCCAAATTTTATTTGATTATTCTGAGACGTGTGAAATTTTATATGTTTCAAATAAAAGTAAGAAACGAATATTCATTGTTATACCTTAAATCTTAATTATTTTTATAACTAATTTATGAATAGTTTTGTTTCAGTTATGTTTACATTTACTATGTCTTACATTTCTTTCCAAATTTTATCGTCATTTTCAAGATATAAAAATTTTAAATTCAAGATTTCTATTTCATTACTTTTTATCCCCTTTAAAATACATTTTGGTTAATTAATACTATCAATTATTTGCAATTATTAATGCTATTAATGGGAAACATACTTCCTCTGCCTGAACATATTTGCTGTCCTATTTACGCATACGGTAAACAAACAAAAGTAACATTCTTCTTCAATAAAATTAATTCCAACGTCAAGGAAAAATTACCATTTTAATCACTAAATATTAAATACTGAAATTATGTTCCATCATCTTTTCAGATTTCTTCTTTCTTTTTAAACCTTT
This sequence comes from Argiope argentata, assembly GCA_026289955.1. NCBI lineage: Eukaryota > Metazoa > Arthropoda > Arachnida > Araneae > Araneidae > Argiope > Argiope argentata. The sequence goes on along the minus strand of JAOUZG010053140.1, from coordinate 140,883 downwards.
TAATTAAATGGAAAAAAACTAATAATATTTTTCTCTTTAAAGAAATATTGCTATATTTACATATAAAACACTATTACTCGTGTTTTTTTAAGTTACGCATTTGTCATTAAAGTACATTATCTTCATACATAAAAAATAGAACAGGTTTGGAAACATACCATTGGTTCACATTATTTTCTCTCATACTTAACGCAAAAGAGAATATGCTGTGGTATTAATTAAATAATACTTCGATGTGAAATAATAATAAATTTTTACAGTAATTTTTTTCGTTTGTTTGTTTGTTTCTCCCTAATTATATCTCTTTTAATGAGATTTTTAGAAACTAATAATAATAATAATTTCTTCAAATTTTATAAAAAGTTATCAGGAAAAGCTCCTCCGCAAATTTTATTTTTCTCTTAATTTTTTTCTTTGTCTGGAAATAATATCTTTCTATCCAAACCCTTTTTGGGCATTTTTCGAAGATTATTGAGTTATATATATATATATATATATTCAAAAAAGCTTTAAAAAATAAATTGGTTTTGTTAATAGATATTTAATTTTTTTTCATCTTTTCGAAGTACAAATATCTAATTAATTAATTACAAATATCTTATTAATTTTTTTCTCATCACCTGGCTTGTCAACAGGTCGACAAATTAAAACTACCATTTAATTAATTTTGTAAGCGCAACTTTTGACTTTTGCAACAGGACGAAACTAAAATACTTGTCATTAATGGTCATAAATTTCATAGAATTGTTTTTTAAGAAGTAAATAAATGCTATGAAGAAAATATATGATTTTTTTCTAATTTGCTAATTAGCCGATTATATCCAGTTATAACTTCAGAAAAAAAATTGAACAGATTCGTGTTAGATTTGACACCGATGGCATTCTCTCTGGAAATCCCTGAATGCTGTATCGACTCTTCTTTGTTCCCTTTAACAAATATTTCCCTTTTTCTCTCTCTTTCTCCCATCTTGTGCTCATCCAACTGGTTAGATAACTGAGCGTTAGAGGCACCGGGGGGCACTGGATGGCGTTTTGTAATTTATGTTTAGAGATTTAAAAAAATCTTGAATAAAAAACTAATAGATACTTACTTGGGTAGAATAGAAATCTGCTTAACATTTCACGATGATTTTGCGTGATATCATATTATTCAGTATTGAATAATATTTATCAATATGATGAATATTGTTTAATATCATATAAGGTATAATGCATGTGTGCTACTGAGATTGAAAGGATAAATTTGCTGATAGGAACCAATGAGGTTTCATGTCATGTACCAGTGACTTCACCGATAAAACAGAGTAACTTCTATTGCAAAATTTAATATACATTATATTTCTTTTAATTTTGTTAACGAATCTAAGAACAAAAAATTATGCTATTATTCAATTTCAATATTTTTATAACATTATTATTTATAAAAAGTTCCTCTTATCACCAAATTGAGATCTATAAATCTGCAATTTTTTTCTCCATTTGTACATTGGGCATATCACTTGTTTCTTTGTATTTCCATTTAGATAAAATTCTAATTTCTATGAGCTTTCAAGGTTTATTAATATTATCTTAGTTTCATTTGAAATATGAATTTTAAAGGCAGATTGATGATTGCTGTTTATGTAGTTTTTTAGAGTCACCCTAACGAGTTTTGCCTATAACCGCTGGAAAGTGGAACGTGGTTCTTAGTACATTCAAGCGTCATCAATTTCTGAAGGTTCAGGTATTTATTAGTCATCTGTAAATAGGTTTAAAAAATCATAAATATACTAGAAACTACCTCTATCGTTCGAAACTTATTGCCTTCTATTTAACTTAATGTAACTAATATGATTTTCTTGAATATATACTATCTGTAAATGCTTTAAAATAGGTGGAAATAAATAAGTAAAAATAGGTGGAATTCTGCAACCTATTTTTACTCTTCTCCAGAAATGCTAGAATTAATTAATTTGTAAATATTTCTGTGTATTCGCAGTGAACAATGTCATGTATAAATATCTAAAAGTCATCAATTAGTTCATTAATTTAAATGTGATCTCCTGGAATATATACTATCTGTAAATGCTTTATTTAAAAAATCCTTAACCACTTGACATACGAATTTATTTAACTTTCTAATTAGGGAACTCATCCAATTTTGGTCGTTTATTGTTAATTTGATTTTAAAAAAATAATATATGGAACATTTGCAATACCAAATCATTTCATACTGATTTTTCCGTATTTAAATACTCAATTCTGTGGCTTAGTTGCTGACTTGAAAATAAAAATTCAGTAATTCGATACGCGTGTTAGACACGTCATTGTATGTGAAGTGGTTAATATAATTAAAATAAAAAAAGTTATTTTTCACTTTTCAATTTTTTTTAATTTTTTGTATTAACTTACAACCTATATTCAATATTTAGCAGATTATCAATTAACTCTCTTCAGACAATTTTTGTTAAAAATTTAATTTAAAATAAATTGTTACTTTACATTACACAAAATAGGAATTTTCATTCAATATCTACAAGGCTTTTGCTATTTAAATTCCCAATGCGGAAATATTAAATGCTAAAGTATCATAAGTAACTTGATAACTGTAAAGTTGATATTTTTATGTTATTTACTTCTATAAAATCAATGTCTAATTATATATATATATATATATATATATATATATATATATTCTACATTTTATTTCTTTGATATTTATTTTATCGGTGAAATAACCTCGATTAAGAAGTATATTATATTTTGACACGATTTTTGTTTTTAAATTAAATTACTAAGTAGTTACCGAAATTCACCCAAAAATTTTTAATAAGCCATTTCTGATGAAGTGATAATTTGAGGTAAAAATAAATTGAGGTATCTAGTGATAAAATTTCTAGTTTTTACAACGTAAATGAAGCGTCATAATTTGCCACTCGTTTGATTTTGAGAAATTCTATATTTCTTCAAAAAAAAACTTCATGTAACGATTGCTGATTTCATCACAATTTTAATTAGCTACATAAATTTATTTATTAAAAAGAAAATTCCTTATATCTCTATTTTAAATTGGTACTGCTATTCTTATGCAAACATATTTTACAAACATATTTTTACAAAACATATTTTTCCAATCTCAAGTTTCTTAAAAAATAATTCTATTTTCAAAATTTCAAACCCTCCATTGGACTATATGCACAATCTTGCTATTTTAAGCAAATATATTGTAAAATTCAGAGAAATGATATAAAAAAAACTAAAACGTTAAGTCTTAGAAGCTTATTAAGTAATTACTTTGAATTGATTTAAGCTTAAAATAGAGGTCTTATTTTCAATTAATTACATGTTCTTACCTTTAAAGAAGGTTGAAGTTAACTAAGATCATGTTTAAATCATATTTATTGTGGGGTTTTATTTAACTAATTAATTAGCTTACAGACTGCATTTTAGTAGATATATTCGCTTTATTAGAATACGGTTTTTCATTTCAAATAAAATCTTTCTTATAAATATAAAATTGGTATATATAGTTTATTACCTTAGCAGGAAGACCACATTGACTTGTTTTTGAAATGTTATCAATATTTTTTTTTACTTTCTAGATACTATCTAATGAATAAGCTAATTTAATGTAGCTTATAAGCATATTGTGCATGCCAAATTAGTAAACTCCAAAAATATACATTAAAGATATTCAAAATAAATTAACATTTATTACATCTGAAGAACGTAACCGAAATATCATTTAAAATAAGCTAAATAAAAATCAGTGTTTTTAAATTATTATTATAATGGTTAATAAGATAATAACATAAATTAATTTTGTTTGTTTAAATTATAAAATAGAAAATATTTTCAGGTACTATGTATACGAATTAAAATGCCGTTTACACGTGTAATACTGTGGATGAATGGTGGTTGAAGCTTGAACTCGCAATGTTAGGGTTTGTAGCTGGGTAACATAGCCACCATACAAAAGTCATTACTTGTGTCCGGAGGATGTTATCTCGCTTATGAAGCTTTCATCACGTACTCCCCCACCAATGAGTCGGTGAGTAGATGAACGGTATACATTTACGTAAAGTGTAATTATTACTGCACGCAAAGTGTATATGAAAGTTGCTGTGGTGACGTTGGCTGTTGTAATTAATGCACCTAACGACTTTTGCTGTTGGTAGAGGGTGATACAACAGCTGTAAGAAGATTGCTTATTCAAGGTCGTGGGTTACCATCGTAGATGAATATTTAGATTTTCTGATGCAGTATTAGGTCAACATTAGTTGCAACATTAGGGTTTGTAGCCGAGTAACATAGCCACTAGACAAAAGTAATTACTTGGGTACGAAAGATGTTATCTGACTTATGAAGCTTCATCACAGTATCCCTTGCAAGCATTACATTGGATTAAACTATCACTTTGTGTTGCGTTAACCCTAATATCACCCTACGGATTAAAATATCCTTCTATTGTTTCATTAATCTGAAAATAGTTTTGATCAGAATATCGAAGTTTTCATTTGTATTTGAAATGAGATATATATTTCAGTTTTCATTCTGAGACATTCAAATTGTTTTGGCAACTCTGTTTTCCAATTCATTAATTGCTTTCCTTTTCTGGGGAAACTTAGTAACTAAATCTTTCTGTGATAGAGGATTTAAGAGTTTGTATTTTACCCAATAATTTTTAAGTAGTATTTTTTCTAAAATCAACGTTTTATTTGATTTTGTTCTTTTATTTAAATGTAATTAATATTGAGCATATTTAAGGTAGCTTTTTTTTTCGTACTTCCTTGTTCATGTACATTTCTCTTAAATATTTCAACTTTTTAAATAAGTCAACACATTTATTTCAAAAATTTCTCATTTACTGTTTGAGAAAATTTTTTTATCTCGGATGTACAGTATCTTTAAATGACATTATTTCCAAATGTGTAATACCTGGTAGTAACCCTGTGTGAAACTAAAAAACATGTACCATTAATATTTACAAAAAACATTAGAAAAGGTTTTATTCTGCTTACAACGATGAAAAATATTAAAACTATTTTTACAAACTATAAAAACTGAGGGAAAAATTCACTATAAGTTAAATAATTATTTTCAAGGTATCATTAACCCCTTGCAAATATTTATTGAACATGAAAGTGATAAATCACATTTGGTCAAGTCTAACTAAACAAATTCGGATAAATTATAAGAAAAATATATCAAATTCGTGAAGAGCATCCCGGTGAGCAAAAAACCGTAATTTTCTCAATATATTTACAAATCAAATTTTAATTCCAAGAACAGTAACGACGAACAATAACAGAAAGATGTGAAATATCAAAAGGCTACAAAGTAATTTATCGATTTCATGTTAAAATAAAAAAAATATATAAGTTATTATTATTTCTTGATATTAATTCTGATTTTTAGGTTTTATATGGTTTAGATACCCTAGATTCATGTTTTGTTTTAAAAATTAAAATATTCCTAATTTTATTCTAATTCAAACCGTTTAAGATGATGAATTGTATTTTTTTGTAAGCACTTGAGTTTGAAATCTTCACACCAAAAGTGAGCATAATAAAATAAAACCATATGAAAATGTTTTAACTCTCTATTTTTACTTTTTTCCACTAATGTTTTTTATCTCTAAAGTATTAAATATTATTTTACTTAGGACTTTTATCTTAAGTAATCTTGTTTACATTAATTTAAATCCAAAAACTTGCATAATCATTCTTTGAATTTCTTACGATATCATTACATTTAATACATTGAGTTTTATGAACAGGAAGGGAATTTCTTTAAAATTACATTTTTCAAGTTCATCAGCTGGAAAATACATCATTTCATTATCTAACACTTTAATACAATTTAAACGAGCTTGGTATTTGTGGGAGGATGCAATTTTTAGGTTACCGTTAATTAAGCAAAATTAATTTTAAGGGTCATTAAAATCCTTCCAACACTAAAAAAATCAAAAATGAAAATTATTCCCTCAAACCTAAAATAGTAAAGCATTATTCAATTTTTTCTATTATCTTTTTATATTTTTCTCCTTTTTTTAAAGTCATGTAATTTATTGTTGTTGCATCTAAATTTAAGAATTAAAAAAAAACCTTTTTTTTTCTTTTAATCTAACTCTCAGTAACAAAAATAATCTGCTCAAGTAAAATCCATAAAGTTTAGCTTAAAAAATATTAGAATTTATGGAGAAGATTTTAAAAGGTTCAAAATGTTGTCGTTACTGTATAATGCAACTGGAGAAAAACTTTTGTTGCAACAAATTAATTTATGTTCCAATAAATAAACATGAAAAATAAATTTATAGGAGCAATTTTAGGTCTATTGGAATTAAAAATCACATTTCCTTTAAGGTACATTTTATTAACCACGTCAAACTAAATAAGTACTTATGAGGAGATACTAAAAACCGTTCATTTTTTAAAAATTCTGCTAAAGCCTCCTTAAGCTCAACCCTCCCCCTCTTTTTTATGTAGATAATTTATTTTTTTCTTTTAAAAGCAGGTATGTGGTAGATAAGTTTTTTTTCCCTTTTCTAAACTGTTGCTTAATTTTATTATCAAGAAAAATCTAAAGATAAAAAATTACAGATTTTGTAAAGGAAAAGATGTTTTTGCTCTTTTTTTAAAAGTAAACATCATTAAAAATTTCTCTATCAAGCTATTCACCAACAAAATTCCCGACTTTATTAATATATGCAGGTTAATTAGTCTTAAGTAATCGAAATTTGGGGGGTTTACGGCAAAAGATACAAGAGTATGCTTGTCTTAATCGAATTAATTTTTGTATAACATTCCTTTTTAGTAGGACTTTAAAATTAAAAAATGATATTAAGGAAAAGTTTTTTTTTCGAACTTCAGCTCAATTCAACATTAATAAATTGATCAAAAAATATATTCCAATTCATAAATCTGGATAAAAATGGATAACTTTTTGAAAAACATTGAGAGTCGTATTGGCATATTAACTATTTATACAGCCTAAAACATATCGCTCAATATGCATAAAAATAATTTAAATTGACTGATAATCTAAATGCTAAGCTTCATATACCGAATCATTTTTCTTAG
>JAOUZG010053140.1:121484-133722 GCA_026289955.1 Argiope argentata | reverse complement strand
AATTTGTACCTGAAACTAAAATGTTTAAAATCTGCAACGTTTATTTTTTATGCTAAATGTTTTTTATTTGAATTTGCATTTCGAGCAAATGATAGGTATACGGACTATTAAAACTAGTAAGCTCTCTCAAAATTTCATTATAAGGTGGTATTATCGCATGATAACTGATAACTGATCTGATTTTGCTGTCAATTTTCTTTTCATAAAGTGTTTTTTCCTCACGAAATGAAATTTTCATTTAAAATCCATGAAATGGTAATAAAAATCTAATGAGTTGCCACACAAATAAATGCATTGATTTCAGGAAATATTTTTCTTTAAAGAAGTTTCACTACACAAATTTCATTTCAAAAGATAAATGTTAGTTAAATTTATAAAGAAATTTTCTCTCAAAACATTTTCTGAATGATTCAATTGAAGATTAATGTAATGAGATAAAAAGAGAAAAATAATTTCTTTAAATTTTATTGATGTAAATAATTTACGTGTGTGATATAAAAATTTTATCTGAGATTTTTAAAAAAAAACTTATGATCCGATTTTATTGCAACTAATAAGCTTTAATATATCCAGAATTTTAAAAATAAACACGTTTTTCCTAAGCAACGTTTTCATGCCTATTAATTAGCTGATATTTGAATAAAAGTTTTCATGTATTTTTATGAACAAAAATACTTAATTTTAATTCAGAATAGGAAAACGAAGTAGACGTAATACAGAAATATTATCTGGAATTTAATAAAATTCGTAGAGATAATTTTAATTGCAAATTAGTTAAGGTGTATCGTTCTGGTTCCTTCTCCCTCTCCACTCCTTATAATTTTCTGAATTACTTGTTAATCCTCTTTGTTCCCAAAGGCTGTAAAAAATTCAATTGATTTATTACATTCTATAGTCATAAGTATTTTGTAAACAAGTAATTATGAATCGTATCTCATTTAATTTTCTTAATATTCAGGCACCATTCTGACATTTCTCTGATGGAGAAACTTTATTTGACATAGTCTATACATACATGCTTCATAAATCATTTTTTTAATCCAGCTTAAATATTTTCTAACATGATGGCATTAAAAAAATTAAGAATCTGATATTAAAATCTTCAATTAATTTTTAAATGGATAAGAAGAAAAAAGTTAATGAATTTGTGAAAAATAACAAATAACAGTTTTAATGCAACTGTATTGTATATTGGTTTATATTACATAACACATTTTTTTCAGTGCTTAATAATGAAAAGTTATACTATTCATTTTTTAAAAAGCACAGCATATAAGTATTTATAAGATTATTATAACTGTTTTTTTTTCTTTTTGAAGTCAATGCAATTCATTTGACCAAATTAAACACTGAAAAATTAGATTAAAGTAAATAATCTTATATAAAAATTAGGTTAAATATGATAAATAAAGAATACAAGTTGGTTTTATTTAACTCAAAATTTAATTTTTGTAATATACAAAATTCATTTACACTTAAACTCTTTATCATCTACTTTCAGTTAAAATTAGAATATAGAGTGAGCAAGATGTTTTTCATAAACTACCAATAACTAATGCTTCCATTATATTTGCTATATTATAACCTTCAATCTAAGTCACATGCTGAAATATAAGAAAGGTGTTTCTGTTAGAGTGTTCTGCTAAAACTTATTGCTTACTCTTAAGTAAAGTTAGAATAAATCACACTTTAAAACTAATAGATGCGTTTAGCAAAAAGAGTATTAAAAAATAAATTATAAAATGTTACTACAGCAATTTAATTTTTAAAAAAGACAAAAATTTGTTGGTTATCGATTAATTAATCGAATATTTAATTTCTTATTTAAAGTTTGACAGTATTCTTTTAAGAGTATTATATATATAATATAGTAACCGTGGCTTTTATTTATATTAAGAAAGAAATTCTAAATAGTCGTTCTTTTGGAAAATTTTGCAAGATAACTTGTAGCAACCTTTTTAGATAAAATTTCAATTTCACTTACTATATATACGATTAAATTGTGCTAGCATCCTGATCTAGGGTAGGTCCAGGGAACCTACCATTTGCTAATCCCGGTTCAGGCATGTTAGTTCTTTACCCTGTTTCTACCTGTGAGATATGTGAAACAGACCCCTTTACCACAATGTGAAAAAGGATTGTGCAAACGAATGAGTTACTGACAACTTCATATAAGCTGGAAATCAGACTTCTGCCCTCGTTTCTCGTTGCTTTACCCTCAGAAGCACAAACTCGACTTAAATCGCCAACTTCATCACTGGGTTTGCCTATGACGAGTGCCAAAAGTAGCAATAGCAACAACAATAGCAACAACGATACCTAAGTGAAACATACAAAGATGAAAGGTGATTCTTCATATTGCTAACCTTTACATGTACTCAACACGATGCGGAGAAAGTCATATCATTGAATCTGCGAATCTCCAAAAGACACACTGTTAAATAATACTGAATGACAGAAATGTCGCAACAGCAGCACTATCAAGAACTGTGGCTGAATCCTAAGGCTGTTGTAACCCTATATTTTCGTGCACCATCCAGGGTGTCGAAAACCCACCTTCAAGCCAGAATCCTCATTCAGAGGTGAAACCCAGGGGATGAAGTGTTGAAATATCATGAATGTATTTTTTATATATATATAAAATTACAGTCCTGAGTTTTACTAGACAATATTACTATATTTCCAAAAAAGAATGGTAGCTTCTCAATTGATAGTACATAAGCACAATTATTGAAATTCTTTAAAAACAGCATAGCAAAGCGGCAAACGAAATAGTAAAATCACCTAAAAAAGCAAGGTAGTATTCGAAACCTAAAGTCGGAATACATCTTGTCTAGTGACTATTAAATTTCTTTTCAAGGCAGGAAACTTTTTGCCTTTTTTTTCGTCAATAATAAAAAATATCCAAAATAAATGCATCTTTAGAAGAATCTGTACTGTTTACCATTACTTAAACGAATGTCTAAAAGTCTCAGAAAGAATTTAAAGAAAGAAAAATAATGATTTAATTTCAGCACTAGTAGTGACAGAAAAAAAACGTTAAAATAGTGAGAAGCATGAGGTTGGAAATTGAAATTTTTTTGTCGTTAATAATGTAAAGTTTAAAGTATTTGTCTTTCTTCTGTTTTAAGACGCACTTTTGGAGGAATACAGAGAAGGTGTTCTTAAATTGTTAACCTGTTGCTCGTAAAACAGGATGACAAAGGATGGAGAAGATAAGGACCGACCAGCTAATAGAGGATGCCAGTTCGAATTGTTTTGTAGTAATATGGATTATGTAAGAACAGCAGTCGCCCATATCAAATCCTATCGATACTATCTCGTTCAGTGGGGTGAAGGAATGTGCACAAGACTTGCCATTTCTAGATTTCGAACAGTCTTTACCTGGCGTCGAAAAAGCATCACTCCTTTCGTGGTGAAATGCATGATCTAATTGCACATTTTTTATTCATTAGCAAATTGAAATACAAACAATTTGACTAATTACCACTTCATTAGACCAAGCCTGCAGTTAAAATTCTGTAAGAGAGTTCATTTGTAAATGATGGCGATATATATATTTGCAAATGACATTGTGGTAATATTTCTATAATTCTTTATTAATGTAAAAATATTAATTTCTTAATTTCTATTGTTGCTTATTCTGCAGATAAAAAGTAGTTTCGATTATACATTTTTTAAATATAGACCAAAATTATTATAATATTTTAAAATTTTATGAACTCAAATTTCTATGTTTTTGGCTAAAATTTATTCATGCGGACTATTAAAAATAAATTGCTAATACATCTGAAATATTGAAAGAAGCAAAACAACGTTTACTTTTTTGAAATCTTTTCCATAAAACTTTTGAAATGTTAAGAAGAATATTTGAAATTAATTATTAGTGGAAACTAGAGTTTTATTGAAATATGAGATAGCAATTAGCTGTTACAGTAAGAATTTGTTTTTTCTTTTGTGTCAAAAGAGTTGTGAAACAATGTCATTTAACTAAATCAAAATAGCTGCATAATTATTTTAAGTTTCCAAATCTGTGGAAACGAAATATTTCATCCTTTCAATTTATCACTGAGCATTCTCAACTTTTGGAATCTGTTGGGTTATTAATGATATAAAATAATTCGAAATTTTATCTGATATGTATTTATATAGCCATAAGGCTCTTCCAAAAATAAATTGTCAAAGTTTGCCAATATTTTTATTTATATCTGTATTTTTACAATGGCTTTATTCAACATATTTGGACGACGATTCACATTAAATACAGAGCATTTCTGAAAAAGATATCATTTTCCCCTTCCTCAAATTCGAATTTATAAAGCAGATAGTTAAATTTAGAAATGAAATTTATTATAACAGTCCTTTTATTGAATGAATTCTTTCAATTCTAGAATTGTAAATGAGTTCAGTATTCGCATTTATTGTAAAAATGATATATTTTTACCATTAAATTCTAATTCCAATTCGGAGAGGAAAACAATTATTTGATTGCTTCTTTAAAGAAAAAAGCCTGCCAAGTTACTAGCATTAAATATTAGAAAACCTAGTGATAAAATTGGTTCGAAAATGAGTTAGTGGAATTGGTAGTTTTTTGCTTACATTGAATATTGCTTTGACAGCATATAAATTTCCAAAATAGCTAAAATAAGTAAGAAGTTAAAATGAGAATATAATGATTAAATTTTGTTATATATTGTCACTACCATATATTATACATTGTATTGTCATTTCAAAGTTAAAGAAAGAATTCGAAAATTGCTTTAAAATATTTTGAAAATTTATCGTTTTTATTAATATCTAGTTTGTTATTCTGGAGAATAAACTATGAATCGTAGGAGATCGAAACCTTTATTAAGTTTATTATAGAGTGAAATACATGTTGCAATAGTAAGGATTCTCTAATTTATTCCTAAATTTGTTTTTTTTTCTCTAATTTGAGAAGAATTTTTGAAACGGTTGGTTTTAATGAAGGATCCGGTATATTCTTGTCCTTTACTGAAAGAAATTGCACGCAAAGCTTCCGTTGATAATAATGATGCTTGATTGATTAGATAAGACTTCTCTATTTGAATTTCAGATGATAAATATTTTACATTGTTGAATAAATAAATTAATCAACTATGTAAGCTTAACAATCGCAGAATATATATTGTTCTTTAAATATTAATATTTTTATCACAATAATATATTTCGTAGCATCTACAAATCTTAAAATATCGATAAACAAAAAAATTAGCTAAAACTTTTTTTTATTTAAAATGCCAACATTTTTTTTCAGTAACAAGTATTTATTTAGAATGAATATTCTAAGAAATCATCAAGTACAGTCGCTAATTATCACGTCACACCTTCATTATTTTAAAAAAAAATATTGACAATTTTCAAAAAGATATTTCTAAAATATTAAAACGATTCAGTGAAAAAACAATTGTTGTCGACTTAACTGTATCATTAATGACACTTTCCTTTCCATTTTAAAATTTTACAAAATTAATTAGGTACAAAATTTATTTCGAAAAATATTTAAATTCATTTTAATATTTAATGAATCAAATATTAAAAAATTGCAAAAAAATTATTCCAAATGCACATTCCTACTTTCCAAAATGCATCGGTTGAAAACATTACAGCTCTAGGACTTGAAGTATGCATTTAAAACCCTAACAGATATTTAAACATTCCAATTATTAATATTTGATATTTAAATATATATAAAAATTGATATCCATATCTACCCATATATACATGTTTATGTATTAGAATTATAAAGATGGTATTTTACTTAATTTAAAAGTTAAGATATAGTTAACAGCGATTGCGGAATATTCCTATTTTTTTATGCATCCGTAAATCACAAAATTCACTTAAAGCATTCTACTTCATTTATAAGTTAAAAAGTAATTAAAAATTTGTGTAGAATGTTTATAGTTATGGAACATTCCTAAATCTCAAAGTCCTTTGAAATGCCTACACAACCAGTAAGAGCTGCCTCAGCAAAAATGTTAATCGAGTCTGCTATTTCGTTATATAAACAGGGGGTAAGAATTCGTGTTTCCGTATCGGAAAAGTTTTCCATTTTGATCTCGCATTGAATATGAATTTCTGCCTACTTGCAAAAAATAAATCGTTGGTATCAACAGTTTTTGTAAACGACGCCATACAAATGTAGAAATAAAGCAGTTGGAAAGAGACTAAAATCAGGAATGAAGAAATATTATAGAAAAACCAAAGACTTAGAAATAAGGCCAACAATAGCTCGAATTTCTTATTGGTAGAAATAAAAACAACGAATCCATCACAAGAGCAATTGAACGCTAAATATTTTCAATTAGAACAATGAAGAAAATGTTTTTTTTCTTGAATTGATTTTCCTGTGAAATATTTGTCAACTATTTTTTGGGGGGAGGGGGATGGCCTGGTTGGTAGAGCGTTGGACTTATACTCCTTTAGTTACAAGTTTGAAACACACCGGCCAAAATATTTAACGTGAGTGTGGCGATTTGCGCTCGTTAAATCCGTCCGTGGTCTCAAAGTCATACATGTCGAGAGTGATACCACTAGGGGTACTGGGTCAGAGGTGATCGTTCTCTGTTCCAGGTCTAAATTACGATCTGAGATGTATGAATGAATTTGCATGAATGAAGTCCGTCCCCTAAAAAGGATTGCGACGTGTGTGCAGCTAAGGCGTACTCTTGGCCCTAGATGGCGCTACTTGTTAAACAAGAGATGTATATATCCAGCCTAAAATCTGCTGACGTATCAGTGGGGCTTATCCAAGGTAATTGCCATAACTAACAACAACAACAGAATTTTTTAAGTAGCAGTATCATGGAAACCATATAATAAATCGGTGAATTAATGAAATGAATGCTTTCAATTGAAATTATTTTTGGTTATGTATTATAAAAGTCACTATCTGGGCAACAGAGTAATTGGAAAATAATTACAAAATAATTTTTTGTGCTTCTATGCATTTATGTTTTAATTTAGTACAATTATATTGCTGAAGCATCATGAAGAATCAAGATGAAGCTCTGCAATTAGAACAATTGTCAAAAAGTGAATATTAAATCTTCCAATCCTCCGTTCTATATCTGTATAGAGTATTTGAACTGTCACATTTAGCATTCGCCATATCAAAATACGAAACACTACTACTAAACTACATTATCCCGTGTTCCCTTTATACAGAACGCAAATTTAAAATTTTTGAATAATTGATTTCTAGGCTGGTAAAGAAGTAAGAAATCTCCCCATTCCCCCGAGACAAAAATCAGAAAGAAGGACTGCTTATGAGACAATAACCTCTCCTATAACTTTCAGAACATATCAATTAACAAATAGCATTTAAACTATTAGCGAAATTTGAATTTTAAATAGATTTTCAAAGTGTTTATTAAACTTTTAAAACTTCGATTTCAAAAATCTGTTGTACGTTGAAATTGGACTAAAAAATAGAGAGAACCCAATATTTTCTTCTTTTTTGAATGCATTAAGAACTGAAAACATAGGATTTATTATCTTTGCTCTAATTTAAATAATAATGAAATGCATCAAAGACATACAAAAAAGATAGGAATATATAATCTATACTTTATCATTATAATTATTTCATTGTCCAAATTAGATGTTACGTGTTTCATTATCGATATTATATGTTTCATTTTATTCAAATTAGTTAATATATTTATCATTTATTTAAAATAATTTTTATGCTTATCCGCGATTCATTTATTGTCCAAAATTGTGTTCTAAAATTCATTTAAACTCGCAGTGATATTACGGTATTATTCATGCCAGTACAGCATTTTAATTCTTAGCATTACTAACATAAAATGACTAGCATAATTCAGTAGAATTGGGATAAAGTTTATCTATTTTCTAAAATAAATACGCATTTTCAGTTCACTATTGGTACCTTAAGTTATTCCAATAGATCATCTGTCCCCCAATTATCTTCTATTGTCGTAACATTTATTTGCATCTATTAATATCTTTCTAGACGCTTTTCAAATAACACCAACAGTCGGAAATTGATCATTATTAAATAAATATTCGAATCTGGAATTTATTGAAGGTCAATAATTCTGATATTAATTATTAATTCCTCTCATTGTATAAACTTTTATCTTCAGCTTCATTCCAAATCATAATAATTCGAAGTGAATAATTCGATATGAAAATTCTTATTTACTGAAACATATTTGTAAGAATAATTATTAGTAAGTAACTCAAACAACCAATAACGACGAACATTCTAAATTGCATTTACCTTTATGATGATTAAAGAAACAATAAACACTTTTATTGAGCATAAACTGAATATTTGATTTGTTAATTTGATAGATACTTAGAATAGATATGAAATAATTCAGATATATTCTAAGACTTTTATTATATATAAATTAGACTGATTTATTTTCCATTTAGTCATCTATTTCATTTATAAAAATAAACCCTCAAAATCATAAATTATGGGAAGGAAATCTTCTAAGAATCATGGCAAAAGTAATAGATTGTTAACTGCAAAAAAAAGAAAGAAATTACTGCAAGTCATTTGTTTAAAATGTTTTCTTTTATTTAAAGTAATATGAAATAGGCCGAATCATTTTATTGAATACTTTTCATGATTTGTTATATCAATTAATATTTAAACTGAAAAATATTTCTCGGATGTTATTTTTTTATAAACCACATTTTATTTTGAAAAATTACTTAATTTAATTTGAATGTTGCTATAATTATTTTATGGAATATATCTTTTTTGTTTAGCGGAATCCCATTAATTGATTACATTCATATTGAAAGATGAGCTGTCTCTTTAATCAGCTCAGTGCTTACTTTAAGCTTACGAAAAAAGCCAATGTGTCCATACCCCAGCTCCTGAAGGGAGTTCCGGTCCGTTTTCATTCAATTCCTACTAATAGCACTTTCTACATCTATCTATCTCTGTATATATATATATATATAGATAGATAGACAGACAGACAGATAATCATGGTTAAATTTTTAAACATTAACGAAATGCTTTTTATTCCTCCACTCAAGTTCAAGTAATTGTTTTTAACTTGTAGTGTTGACATCTGATGTTAATATAATTTTTTTCAAATATAATTCATTAATTTTTTATTTATTAATTAAAACTAGCTTTCTCTCCAAACATCTTGGTTCCCCGGTCACCAGATAAGTAACGAATTCAGCCTGTTTTTCCCAACGACAATGAGGGTAGGCTTAACATGTTTTCGGTCATCTATTTCAAATGATTTTTTTATTTTCTTAATACTTAATACATTTAAACGTAAACAATGCTAATTAATCGATTTTTTCCGATTCATTTTGAAATACTTTCGAATTAAAATAATACAGAATAAAGAAAATTAAAAAAATTTTAATCAATATAGCGTTACCCCAACTGATGTAGAAAATTCAAGCATTTTGGGTTGCCTAAATTGGCTTAAAAAATTCAACGCTAGTAGGATATTTTTGATCAATTATTTATCGTAATTTAATTACTAAGCCGAATTTCATGGTTGGTAGGTTATTGGATTCACATCTCTTGGTCTGTATATCGAGCCCTTCAGCCGAAGAGTCTTCGTGTATTTGAGTGGTGGACTTTAAACCTAACGTGTGCATAAAATCCTCTATTTTGAAAGCAATACCACTTGGGGAATTGGGACAGAAAAGATCGTTCTCTGTTCCAGATCTAAATTGGGATCAGTGGATGAATTCATGAAATGCATGAATGAAGTCTATCCCTGTAAAAAGGACGACATGTATGAGCTAGTCTCGAGTGCACAGGGCTTTATACCCTCAGAAGCTACTGCGCCCCTTCTTCCTTTGTAAAATGGAATACGAGAACAACAGCAATTGTAATTATTTAATAATAAGTAAGTAAAATAAAATTTTCTTTGTTGACTTTAATAGGAATTAACTTAATTTTTTTATTTTACTTGTTTTTTCTAAGCAATAAAAAAATTAACTTCGTGATAATTTTTAGCTATATTTAGCTATATTCATGATAAATTTTAGCTTCGTGTGCTATATTTATTGCATTTTTTTTCATTTTAAAATTCAATGAATGTTTCTTAATCAAATTTTAGTTTGTCTCCAAGAATGCTTGGGCTACATTCCATAGGTTTCAATATTTAACGAATAAGGACTAGGTCACAACTTACCATTGCCTTTTGCAATGTGTTTGTTGCTTTTGGCTTTTGTACTATACAATCTCGCTTCAATTGTCTAATTCCAAGACCATAAGGATATTTCACTTCCTTTTTAATGCATAAACTGATTATCTTTATTATACAAAGTATTAAAAAGGTAGAGTGAGTTTATTTGATTTTATTTATTTAGTAACCTTTGAAATTTACCAACATTTCGACATCAAAAATGACTTAACTAATAATTAAAGAATAAGTAAGAAGTAAATATGTTGTATTCTCTTTTTTTCAATACAAATATTCTTTTGATTTTTTTTCGATTTTATTAATATCTTCCACGATAAAATAAACGCGGATATCTTGTTTTTTATAATTCATTTTATTTATTATTACTTGTTGCCCTTTTTAAAGTCAAATCCAAATTGAATTTTATAATTTTTCTGGCTTCTAAATATTAATTTTATTGAAGTAGCAAATTCTTACAAAATAAATTCCTTACACAAGTATTCTCGCGGTCGATAACTAGTTAATCTAGTCAAGAATCAATACGATTGAATCATAGCTGGCTTTCAGTAACAACATTGACTCACCCTAACTTTCTGAAACTTTCTTAACGGGAAACTTAGAACTGAAGTTCAGAAATAGAATTTCGCTGCATCAATACGAGAAAAGGATTGCTTAATCTCATGCCTGAAGTTTCTGAAATTGATTATCAGGAATAAATTAGCAACGTTCTTGGTACTCATTAAATAAACATTCTTTTCCCATTTTAAAGCTTGATTTTCCCTTAGCGTCTATAAAAAAGGAATTAATATAAAATATCAAATACGCTTTTGGGTACCCTAGTGTAAAGCTCTACAGATTCAAAAGTTCTTTATTATTTAATATTCTATTTGAAAATGAAGACATAAATTAAATAGTTAAGCTGAATACCCTGGATATTTAATTGTATTTGATAGAAATTGAACTCTTCCAATTACTGATCAAATGTAATAATAAAATGCCATTAATAATCTCTGATTGTATACATTTTGAAAAGAAAAATGAATTCTTAAAGTTATTTCTTAGTTATAAGATTGATAAAAGATTACACATATATTTAGTTTTTTAAATGTAAAAAAAACAACATTCAAAGAAGTTTCATTAGAATTCTTGATTCATAGCTATCGGGAAGTCTATGAAATAAACAATTCCAATGTAACTCAAACATACTATTTAATAATACTAAAGTTATTTACAGTTAGGTAAAAAATCAAATATATCCAAAGATTGAACTACATCAAAATTAAATAGCAAACGATAACATTGGAATTCTTCTGGCCGTTATTTATTTTGAATAATCTTAGCAGCTGTTGCCAACGCCACTAGTAGAAAGTACATGAGACGAATCACTCAGTTTCTTCCGCCGTGCTTTGAATCTGCCGAATCACTCAGTTTCTTCCGCCGTGTGATTTTTCTACTGTATCCATCCGCTTCGCGGCGGGACCACTACAGTAGCCCCTCACCAGCGATAGCGAGATTTCTTTCCAGTAGTTACAGGTACCACCTGAAATGTACACGTCGACCTGAGCGTGTAACTATGGCAGTTGGAATGACACTTGGAGAAGTAGATGTTTCCTCTTTCGATGCTTCCGTCTCTTGTTCGTCAAGTGAAGTAGGGTGATCCTCATCTTTTGCAATGTAGGCAGGTTTAACCCGGTCTACATTAACCGTAATTTCCCTTCCACGAATGAGCAGTTTGAAGACCTTTTCTCCTATTTCCATAACCTGGAATGGGCCCTCATAAGGCGGTTGTAGACCCTTTCTTAATGTATCTGTCCTCAGAAACACATGAGAGCAGTTTGGAAGACCTTTATTGACAAATACTGTTCGATGCTCTTGCTGTCGGGGGTTTGATGGTAGCAACTTTTGCATGGTGGCCTTCAGCCTTCCAACGAAAGTGGCTGGATCCGCTGTTCCGAGTGATGGAATTAGAAACTCTCCAGGTAGCCGGATAGTCGTTCCATATACCATCTCCGCTACAGTTACCTTCAGGTCTTCCTTCCACGCTGCTCTGAAACCGAGAAGGATGGTAGGGA
>JAOUZG010053140.1:89563-121084 GCA_026289955.1 Argiope argentata | reverse complement strand
TGACTTCATTCCTGGCCAGACATATCTCTCTCCCACTAGCTTGCCCGTAGCTCTAATCCCAGGATGTGAGATAGAATGCAGACTGTGGATTACCCTTTTTCTATCCACTTCCGGTACGAATGGTCGAATGCGGTCGTTGGTCGTGTCACAAAACACCTCAACGACAGGATCGCCTATTGCAAAAGGTTGAAGTACTAGAAAAGATTTATCAGGGTGCAACAATAATTCTGACAGTTCTTTATCACTTTTTTGGTTTTTGGCCATTTCCTGGAAATCAATGTTTGACGGTGTTTCTATCGTTGCAATGTCTATCCTAGAGAGGGCGTCTGCAACCACGTTGTCAATTCCTTTCACATGCTGAATATCGGTGGAAAATTGACTGATATAATCCAAGTGGCGTAGCTGCCTTGGCGAGCATTTATCCTCCTTCTGTCTGAAAGGAAATGTGAGGGGTTTGTGGTCAGTAAAGATGGTAAATGGACGACCCTCCACCATATGTCTGAAATATTTCACAGCCATGTATGCAGCTAAGAGCTCCCTGTCATAAGCACTGTAATTACGTTGGGATGGTGAGAGTTTCTTAGAATAAAATCCAAGTGGTTGCCACTCCTTGTCGATTTGTTGATGCAAGGCGGCGCCCATAGCTGTATCTGAGGCGTCCACCACAATTGCCAATGGTGCATTTAACACCGGGTGACAAAGAGTTGCTGCCTCCACTAAATCCTGTTTACACTTCCTAAAGGCAGTTTCAGCTTCAACGGTCCAGTTTACTGTCGATTTGTCGTTCTTTTTGGAACGCTTAAGGTAATCATTAAGAACTGCTTGAGTTTGCGCAGCTCGAGGTGTAAATCTTCGATAGAAGTTGATAATGGCCAGGAAACGACGTAACTCTTTCACCGTAACGGGTTGTGGAAAATTCGTAATTGCCTTTATCTATTCAGGAGGGGGGTAATTCCTTTAGAAGTCACAAAATGTCCCAGAAATTGTACTGAAGCTTTTCCTAAAACACATTTATTCACGTTTAGGGTAACTCCATATTCTGAAAATGTCTGGAAGATCTGTTTCAAATGAGCTAAGTGTTCCTCTTCATCATTTGACGCAACCAGAACATCTTCAAAGTAAGGCACACAAAAGCTAAATTCACCCAAGACTTGGTGGATGAATCGCTGGAATGTTGCTGCAGCACTAGACAATCCGAATGGCATGAATATGAACTCGAAAAGGCCAAACGGAGTTGTTACTGCAGTTTTAGGAACATCCTCTTTACGAACAGGAATATGTTAATAAGCTCTAGCGAGATCCAAGGTAGAGAAAATGGTTTTCCCTTCTAACACTTGAAAACAGTCTTGAATATGGGGTACAGGGTATCTGTCTGGAACGGTGACACTATTCAGTCGACGAAAATCCCCACATGGTCGCCAATCTCCATTTTTCTTTGGAACCATATGTAGCGGGCTTGACCAACAGCTTTTGGACGGTTGACAAATTCCAGAAGCTACAAGAAATTCAAACTCCTGCTTCGCCGCTTTCAGTTCATCTGGTGGCAATCGTCTGGGTTTCGAGAAAACAGGTGGTCCCTTTGTTTGTATCCAATGTTCCACTTCGTGAACAACTTTATTTGGAGTAAAATTTGCATTAATAAGCGTAGGAAATTCTGCTAGCAATTTGTGGAATTTAGAGTCCTCAATGATTGCTTTAACAGCAGTGCAATTTCCAGCAGATAAAGTTCCTTTTGTCTTCAAGGTGGTTAATGGATCTATCAAAGCACCGTTCTTAATGTCCACTACAAGTCCAAAATGGCGTAAGAAATCGGCTCCGATAATTGGTTGTGACACAGCAGCAATTATGAAAGGCCAGTGGAAATCCCTTCTTAGACCAAGATCAACTTTCAGCAGGCGTTGTCCGAAGGTTGGAATCACTGTCCCGTTTGCAGCAAACAGTTGCATTCGCGCAGCTTGGCTGCTTAGCTTATAGACAGTGTGAGGAACCACGGAGACATCCGCTCCAGTATAGATAAGATATCGTGAAGAAGATGTTTTATCTGCCAAATACAGACGGTGAATCGTCGCCTCGCCGTCCCCCTTTTGATTGGATGACGGCTCTAGCGGTTTTTCGCATGGAAGGAACAGGGGGGTCGGCACTTCGTAGCTCTTTGTTGAAATCTTCTGTGGTACCAGCAGTGCTCTGAATTCTCCGTTTGTCTATTTCGGCTTGAAGAACGTTGTTTACAGCAGTTTCTTGAATAGCCACGTGGACGGGATTCTAGACGAGAGAGGCGGGTAATTATTTCACTTAACATCGTCCGCAAATCTGGCTCATCTGTGGAAACCGCTACTGCGTTTACTGAGGAGGCACTAGTTGTTGCCATAATACCATCTGCCATCTCGGCAAGCTTATCCAAATTGTCATTTGAAATCGCCAAAATTTGTTGCACGTTTGTCGGTAGTCTTTGCAAAAATAAAGATTTTAGCAAATCATCATTCATTTTCGTACCAGCCTTTCTCCTCATTTCCAATAGAAATCGTGATGGGCGTCGGTCCCCGAGTTGCATTCCCGATATTAAGTCTCTTAGACGCTGCGACTCAGAATCCGCATATTGATCACACAGTCGTTTTTTAATCGCTGTGAAAGGATCCTCTGTCGGTGTATTAAGTATGATGTCACCGACCACGGCCAACTCCTCAGGTTGTAAGGCGGAGACCACGTGGTGAAATTTTGTCAATTCGGTAGTGACTCCAGCTAGCGTGAATTGACTTTCCATCTGTTTAAACCATATCTCAGGGTTTGCCCTCCAAAATGGGGGTGGCTTTACAGCGACCCGTGCAATTTCTAGACTTTCGTTCTGCATGTCGTAGTTTAATCAAAATCCAAAACCGAGAAACCAAAAATAATACGGTATTTCCAGGAATAAACGATGATAAAAACAGAGGAGCACTCAAAAGTTGTTGAAAAGGCACAATACCATGGATGCAGTTCGGTAAAAATTTTAACGAGCAAAAGATTAACTTGTTAAAAAAATGTCCAAAGTCACCATTTATCGGGAAGTCTATGAATTAAACAATTCCAATGTAACTCAAACATACTATTTAATAATACTAAAGTTATTTACAGTTAGGTAAAAAATCAAATATATCCAAAGATTGAACTACATCAAAATTAAATAGCAAACGATAACATTGGAATTCTTCTGGCCGTTATTTATTTTGAATAATCTTAGCAGCTGTTGCCAACGCCACTAGTAGAAAGTACATGAGCCGAATCACTCAGTTTCTTCGGCCGTGCTTTGAATCTGCCGAATCACTCAGTTTCTTCCGCCGTGTGATTTTTCTCCTGTATCCATCCGCTTCGCGGCGGGACCACTACAATAGCTAAAACAAGCTTTGTGTATCATAGCTAAAGCAGGTTTTACCTACTAGAAAGAAAAAAGATTTAAGTAATTTATAGAATATGGCTGTTTCCTAATTAAGTCACTTAAAATTCAAAATGAGAATTTAGGTGAAATTTATAATAAACAAGTGTTGACATCATTCTTTGATTAGTTTTCTTATATTTAATAATTTATTTTTTTAAATAGTTTTGCAAAACCCTATTTTAGTTTTATGGAGTAGAATGTTAACATTTCATTTCATTATAATATATAATCCAATGAGACGATTATAATATATAATCGAAAAAATTTTCTTGTTTATTTAGTGCGTGTTGTTAGTAACATATATAAATTGAAGGAATTAATATCATGCCGAGAATTTTGATTTCCAAGATTATTTTGCATATAAAGGTAATAAAGGTATGTATAATTATCCAAAAAAAAAACTGTAATTTAGGAAAGCTTTACTTTTCATGCTCTACTATTTCTAAATCGAATCTATTTATTGTTATTGATAAAATGCATTTTCTTTTCGTGTGGTAATTGACGAATTTTTATCTAAGTTCAGCTGAATTTGCGTCATATAAAATTTTTAGATTTTCTCTTAATAAAAATGTTGTCCCTCTTCTTTAATAAGTATATGAATAGTAATATTTTTGATAAGACTCCAACACACACACTCACTCACACACACACACTCATATATATATATATATATATATATATATATATATATATATATAATATAAAATTTTGAACCTAATGCACATTATAAACATTCGGCTCCCTTTCCATGAGACACGTGTTGACCACTGTAACGTTCCCTGGTTAGCACACTTGATAATTGGCATTTCCAACCAGCTGTGTCATCAACTGTGTAACACCCTCATATTGGCAAGTGCCTCCAGATAGCCAGATGGGAGATTCTCTCCCTAAGTAGGAGCAATTGAGTATTAGTCTAGTCCAGATAAAGAACCACATGTGCGTTTTTCGTGATTCCAAGGAAATAAATCGTATCTTCAGAGAGGAAGAGTGCAAATCTTTATTTTTCGACTGTGAAGGTTCAGCTACGCCTGTGGATCGTTAACGGACATTTCCATGGTAGACTGGATACCATTAAGGTATTTTTTGAATAGCTATTGGGTAACAGAGAGTTCAAGTGCACCAATGTGAAAATAAGAGGAGGATTTTTCACAGAAAATAAAATCGGAATTTTTGGAAAAAAGGGGGAATATTTTTGGAGAAGGTGAGAGAAGTGTTGTGTGATTTGGGCTCCAGAGTTAAGATCCATCCGATGAAGATAGGTGGATTCCTTGAGCTGCCCTGTAGTAACCTGATGCGGTAACAACCTTCTAGCTTTTCTTCTGAGTTTGTTTCCCCGCAATTAACCAAGGAGCTATTCATCTGTATACTGTGGTGCAAATATTATCAATCGTATGAACTTAGTTGATAACGAGTTTTTTATGTGCATAAGGCTGTAAATCAAGAAATTGTCTTTTAACGCCGGTTTCTTATGTGTTTGAACAGGGAGATATAATGCAGAAGATATTGTCATTTTTGGCCCTTTTTTATTTTAGAACTCTGTTTGAGATAATGATTCTTGTTTCTGTCTATTGCGATATTAAAACAAAATTATTTCGTAGAACTACTTTAGCCGAATGGCCGACGTTCCAATGAATTATATTAAAGCCTGCACTTCCAGTACATCCTTATACAAAATAAAATTTTAAAAAATCTAATAATCCAATTCAGTATATTCTGTAATAACCAAATGCAATATACACATTTAAAGCTATTGTTCCTATTTAAATGTCATAGTTTTTAATTTGTGCCAAATTGCAAATCGCCGAATGATTGTAACGTCGGAGGGCTTAATTTTTTTTCCTCGTTGACTCATTGTCTTTTTTTCTTGACTGGGAAACATTTATGATATGCAAATGCTGAAGATGGTGATTCTGATAATTTGAATTGTTATTGTGAAAGACAAAAAAAAACTTTTAAATCCTTTTCTTCATCATTTTAATTATTTTTCCGCATCTTAAATGTACAGCGAAACTAACCGAATTTGTAACAAACAAGAGAGCCCTTTAGCTAATATAAAGAGAAAAAAGCAGTTAGTATCGTTAGAATTTGTCTTAAACTCTTTTAAGCCGTAATTGTGTTGCAACAAATTGTTTGAAACTAAGCTCATTAGATTTGAAATATAATTTTGTTTGAGCTAGAGAACGTCTGTATTTATTAATCACTTTTAATTAAAATAATAAAAAGATTAAACATTTTATTCTTTATAGATTTTGACTATCCCACTACCTTTATTTTCTGTAGATAAGTAACAGATTTATTAACAAAAACTTTAACATTATTACAAACAAAATCGATTCACTCAGGATTCATCAGAACTTATTCTTATAAATAAATTTCTTTGAAGACAAATAGTTCCGAATAATTCTTATCGCTATCATTGAAAAAAAAAATTTTGTTTACAACTGAGTCCCGCAGAAAATACTGCTATGGCCGGCTTCTTAGATAAATTCTATTTTGTATTCCCACCAAAAATGCCACGAGTGTTTTTTATTGGCCCTATCTCAAATCCTTTATTCTTTTTCTTACTATTACTTGCGACCTTTTGTCTCTCTTCTGCAATTTTGCAACCATTTGGCTCGGTTTACAAAAATTGTTGATACCAGAGATTTTTTTACTGCTGAGATACAGAAATTTGTATTCAGGGTGGAATCAAGAACAAAACGTTTTTAGATGTGAAAGCACAGCATTTTACTAGAGCATTGCATATAGAAAAAAATAGTAGACTACAATATTTTTCTTTTTGAAATATCCATTCAGCATTATTGATTTCAGATTCAGAGAAAATGTGAATGATTTATGTGAATATCGTTACTAATTATTTCTTAATTCACAAATTATATTCGCCTTGATTATTTAAACAATTAGTATCGCAAATTTAATCCTTTTTTAAGTCTTTTTTAATATTGATACTTTTATCTATATATTTTTCAATTCCTACTAAAAGCTCACACTCTTCCCATCTATGTATCTATATATATCTTGTTAAAATTTTCAATCGTTAATAAAATACTTTCTATTCATCCACTCTAGTTCGAGTAAATTTTTTAAAACATATAGTGGATGACGTTTGATGTTAATACCGTTTTTTAAAATATTAATTAATTTTTATTAATTAATTAAAAACTAACCTTCTCGTCAAAAATCTTCATTTCCCCGCCCCCAAATAAGTAACGAATTCCCAATAAGTAATTACTTCCTCACACTAAAGAGGTTAAGCTTAACAAGGTTTCGACCGATTTTTTTAAACGATTCTGTTTATTTTCATAATGTTTGATGCTTTTAAAATTAAACATTGTTCATTAATTGATTTTTCTGACTTCTTTTAAAGTAATTTCTAATTAAAATAATACAGAATAAAGAAAATTAGAAATTTCTAATCTGTATTGTGTACCCCAACTGATGTAGAAAAATCACGCGTTTTGCGTTGTCAGAATTGGCTTGGAATCCTCAATTGGCGTTGAAAATTCAACTTTAGTATATATTTTTGATCAATTATTTATAGTAATTTTAATCGTTAGGCCAGAATAGTCTGGTTGGTATGGCTTTGGATTCACATCTCTTGGGCTGCGAGTTCGAACCCCATATATAAAAAGAAGAATGAAAATTGTCATATTTATATTAATTGTAATTATTTAATAAAAAGTAACTAAATTAGAATTTTTCTTTTTAACCTAAGTAGGAATTGATTAGTTTTTTTTGTATTACTTGCTTGTTAATATTAAAGAAAAATATATTTATGTTTGAGTGCATGTGTTGACATTGCATTATGTAGATAATTTAATCTACAGATATCAAATTTAGTAACAAGAATCTTTAGAAAGTAAAAATGTCCATTCCGATTTAAATTATTTTGAAAATTTCAATTAATTAAAGCATAGGCAACATATTTTTCGCTCCTTAATGAAAACGTTCTAAAATATAACACCAAAATTTGAAATTATAAAATAAAATTGTTTCAATGCTTAAACAATTCAATGATGGCAATTAAACTCTATTAATGTAGCAATTTAAATATCCTAAATTTTGAAATATTTAAAATATTTTAGTACCATTTTTCACAATAGTTATTATTATCTTATGGAGATTATATATTATTATATGTTCTTACATTTTATTTAAATATTTAATAATAGGTATCTAATAACTGCCGAATTTTCCTTTAAATTTTAAAATTAAAAAAAATTGATATTTTTAGCAGTATTTTTTTTAAAGTTACAAGAAAATTCTACATTATTATACATCCCTACATTCTAATTAGAAATTCAAACGATTTTCGTTGTTGCATCAAATATTTAGCCGCATGATTTGTGTTTCTAAAAACAAAACATGAAATTATCCGCTAACTTCCTGTGCAATTTAAATTAGGAGTTGGAAAGAGACATTTCATTAACGCAAATGACAGAATACAGTTTCGAAAATAGATTCAAATGGAAAATTAACTTTTTAATGGAATGGTAAACAAAAAAAATTAAATCTGTCATGCATATTTCAATGTATCATGTCAAAACGTAATTTTTTGAATGGCCAAGCACCACATGCTCGGGCGAGCTATATTATATTTTTATTCATTTTAATTGTTTCATCGAATGAGTCACTTTAATATTGCACACGACCCAAAAAACTTTGTCTCGCATTTATTGCTTTAAAAAAATATCACCTTTCCTGTTGATTTCATTTCATATAATCATTTGCTCAAAATTTCATTTTTTCTAAGTTTTATTTGCTGCACTCATTAACTTCTATTTTTAAACCAGAGCTTTTGTAAATGGGATGTCAACGCGTTATTAATAGCTGATTTTTTGAAATTATTGTGCAGATAATAAAATTTTTAGATTTCGGCTATGAAATTTTGTTGATGCCACAAACCTTATTCTCAAAATAACATCATGTTCTGACATGATAATAAACAAAAATTCTATGAAATGGTATTTAAATGAAGCAGCGCCAATTTCTGCCGTAAATGAACATAAAAATAAAGATTTATAATATTATTGTATGAAAACATTATTCCTTACGATTCAACTAGTTACTATAGCCCTGTAAAGTAATAAATAGGACGAGGGATGATTATAAGAAAAGTGAAATTTGAAATTTGTACCAAAATAGAGTTATGCACAAAAGGAACAAATGTTTTTTATGTATTCTTCTAATTGCAAATACAAACAGAAAGTTGTATAAAATAAATGGCTTTTGACTTATTTATTGATCAAAGGTTAGAAAGAAAATGTTCCTTGAAGATTGCTGAAACATGACATTTTCCGATTCTAGAATAAATGGGCAATATATATAGGTTATAGCAAATCATATATGAAAAGTATCTTAAGTAGATCTTATTATAAGTAAGTCAAATATATTTAAAGTGTTAAATATAGTCTGAATAACCACTTTTTTGAATTAGCATCCTTATGGCGAAGTCAAAATTTATTTCATTTTTTGAAGACTAAGATATATTATAATTAATAAAAGTAACTAATGATTATTTAAATGATTAACTCAAGATTATTTGATATATTCCCAACTGAGAGTCAATTAATTATATTATATTAATTTCTTCAACTCTTGAATGCATAAGTTTTTTTCAGACCTTGATGATTTCATAGATTTATGTTGTTGAATTACTCATGAAAATGTTATTACGATTCTATATCCTTTTCCCCCCTGCAAAGTCAATCCAATAGTAAGGAAGAGAATCTTACAAATATTTTAATGCATATTCAGTATTTTCAAGTATAGGTCTTGGCGACAAATGAATAACTGACGACGAATTTGGCGACGAAAATAAAGGTTCTCGTAAGTACATAGAAGCATCTCCATTATGATTCAATATTTGGCGACCCTTATGGATTTTTCGACTCCTGGTCAGAAAATCCAAGAAAGCGAGTAAAATCTGTGGAGTTAGTTTTCTTCTAGTAAAGGTAAACCATCTGTTTAGTTTAAATCTTAGAAATATTATGTAGCAAGGTTTCCTAATTAGCGATTTGATGCTCCTATATAGTTGATATTTTCAAGTCCTGAACTTGTATGCTAATTTTTGTAACAAATTAATATTAGAATAACAGATATTTTTACAATGAAAACGTTTATTAAAGAAGATTAGCTGATTTTCAAGAATTTAATTAGGTGATTTAAAATTCATTTCTAATGCTTTAATTTTCAGTTGAGACTGTCTTCTTCTGTTAACTAGGGTGCGTTTTTAATTAGCTAATATTCATCTGGATGCTTTAAATTGAGCATGTTATAGAAACTGAGATGAAATTCTTTCACGGACCTAATCAAAGATATTAATGTAATTAAATAATTTAAACATTACACTACGTTATAAAGCTTATTCACCCGAAATTCCACGCTTAAAGTTCATAATGATGTAAAGCAAACAAATGCTCTTAGTACCAATTTTTTTTTCATGGTTTCTGGTCGAAGTATAAATTAATTTTCTGCTGCAGAAAAATAAAAATAAAAATTATTGACCTTATCATATGACAACTAAAATAATTTGAACCTTTCATATTTCATCAAACTTATTCTCATATTTTTTAAACGTAATAGCAATATGTTTTGTTTACACGCGTTTTTCTTGACATTGAATAAGAGCTTTAAGGAAAACCATTCCACTGGGAATTCTGGAAATGCTCTAAATCGCAACAGCAGACTCACTGAAGCTTCAATCAACTGACTGAACTGACTTTATTAACTGCTAACTGACTGAAACTTCAATTTGTTTTTGTGTGTGCGTACTCTCTTGTATTTAATATTTTTTTTTGTTCTATTTATATGAAGCAGGGGATAACAGTCATTCTATAAATCCCAATACATTACTTCTTTCAAATTTAAAGAAAAACATTAACTTTAAAACATTTTTAAGTCACTTTACATATTGTCTATTTCGTTCAAATTTTTCTATAGATTTTAAACTAATTTACTGATGTGTTAGATATTTGAAATGTTGAGCACAGTTTGATTCTCCATGGTAATGTAATATTAACTTGATTTCTGGTCTGCCTGTTTAAACCTTTCCTATGCAAAGCAGGAATTATTTTTCTTATTAAAATAGAAATTAATAATAAGTTTTTGAGTGTTTATTATAATTTAAATAATAATGTTTTGGGGAATCAAAAAACCTGAAGAATCTAATGAATTTTTTTTCAATAACGACAAATAATATTAGAAATTTGTTTATTCATAATTTAGGCATTCCTTCAAAATAAGGATCACCAAACTAATGCCGTAAAACTCCACCGGCAAATAAGTTAAACAAAAGATAATTTTAGATTAGAAAACATTATTTACGATAGTTATGACAAAAATATAAGGTGTGTTATAATATTTAAAAATAAAAAAATGCTGTTTTAGGATTTAATTGAAATTTTGCAAAAAAAAATATATTAACATTTTACAAACTGAAAATCTCTATTACAGGAAACTAGAATTTTTATCTTTTTCGGAAGCATTTTAAGCCTCTTAAAACCTATTCTTGTTCATCAATGCACCAATAATTATTCTCCATTTATTTCAAAATTGTTTCGCTTAATGACTGCGAAAAGGAGTGGAAACAGGCAGGCAAATTGCTGAACTATTTTCAGTGCTCTCTCCAAGATAATTACTCTCTCTTGAAGTTAATCACTCTAATAATGTATTAGAAAGCACCAGTAAATATTAAATTTGCTATTTCTATTCTTTAGGCAGGAATAATAGCTTGGGCAACAAAAATCAATTGATATAATTTGCGTATAATATTTCTATTTATTTAGCAAGTATTATTGAAATAACTGTTTTGATTATTATATTTGTATTTATGCTTTTAGAAATATATTAAAAGGATTCTAGCATAATAACTACTTTATTTTTTAATGAAAAGAAAATATCGCTTTGAATTCCATAGAGATAAATATAAAAAAATCAACTGCTCGTACAAATCCTTTTTTAATCTGAATTTTATCATATTTTATTTCAAAAATGTACTGACGAATAAAAGTTATGGTTTACTGTGTAATATTTTTACAATGTATCTCCTGTTCATATTTTATATTAAACAAATGAAAATAAATTCAAATATTTGTAGTGTAAATACAACAGTGTAAACAATTGCATAAATTTTAAAGAAATTATGATATGTTCGGTTGTGGATTAGCACAGGAATACATTTTTGCTCTTATTTTTTCTTTCATTTACATAAATTTATTTTTTGTTATTCTCTAGTAACCGAACATTCTTATGATAACAAATAAAAAATTGTTTAGTTTTGAATCCTACGACTGTTAATTTTTTAACTTTAACTATTTGCAATTGGGTTTAAAATACTTGAATATCTGTTGAAATATATTTTATTTTCAAGAAAACATATTTTATTTTACAAGAAACATATTTAGATTGCGTGATTATATAAAGCAAGCAACATATTATCCAAAGCAATAGTGAAACACCATTTCTCAATTAAATTTCTGTAGCTTCCTTTTTTCAAAGTTTTGAATTGTTATTTTATTGTAAGCAAATCTTCAGAGACAAATTAGTGTATACATTAGCTTGAAATGTATACCATACCATTCATATCTGATACAAATAAAATTGAATCTTTCGAGCATTATAGTTACGTCACTTTTCTTTATTTATAATTATAATGTATTAATCTGGGATTCGAGGGTATTGACTATGACTCAAAATGAAGTAGGAACCTTCCCAACTTAATGCAAGCCACTCGCAAATCATCCTCCGATATCGATTATGGCGATACTCCAACAACGAAATCACCGGCAATCATTTCTCCAGTAAAATTTCCCGGACTCGTGCCTCTTCCAATCAGTCACGTCAACAATTCAGTTTCGTGAGTTTCATCACGCACATCATGCTCGGACGTGATGATATTTTTTTGAGGCTGTGTCCTCATAGATATGTGAGATTCTGCCTCAGAGATTTTCTTCCTGCTTGCTTACTGCTTTGTGAGCAGGAATAGGTCGAAAGAATGGTATGTCGTCGGATTGTACCTGAATTGTTACCAGATCGGTATTGAGTGTGTACTCTTTATAATTTAGTTTCAGGAATTTTGAAGATTTCCTTTTTGAATTATCCTTTTAGATTCCCGAATTGTAACCAGTTTGACAGTTCTAAAATTTTATGATTTTATTGGATAATTTACTTAATTGTAATATAATTCAATGTTCTTCTTAATTACTGATAATAGAAAAAGGCAGTTTAATTTTTTTAATCGAATTGAAATTATTAATAATTATTTTCACATGTGGAATCCAAATATCTCTTCTATATTAGATACAACTCAAGCAAACTTGCAACAGATTTTAGTATTTCAACTCCAAAGTATCTCAACTTAAACTTCATGTTAGACTTTTATGGGAAAATATATTTATTATTTTTTAAATATAAGAATGATAAAGAGAAAACTTTGGGTATCTATTATGAAAATATTATTTTTTATATTATATATTATATTTATATTTATATATTTTTATATTTATTTCTATTATTATTATTAAAAAACAAATCTAGTATTATTGATATATACGAAACAAAAGAATAGGTCACCAATGAACTGATAAGAGTACCAGTTGCCCTCTCATTCATAGGATCTTTAGTATGATAAACAGCAACAAAAAAACTATAGGAAGTTAAAAAAATAAATATGTAAAAAGAAAATAATAATTCTAAATTATTAAAAAGATGTGAAATTTGGAAAAAAATGTAGAAATGGATTAAAATAATATAAAAAGTAGAATAATATATAAACTCTAGAGTAAACAGCATCAAAATAAATTAAAATTGATGAAATTTTTAAAAAAATCAAATCTAACCTGAGACAACATATTTTTTAACAATTAACTAAGAATTACAAAAAAAGAAGCACATTGTAAGATTTTTAAGAAATGTTAGACACTTGGCTTTGATAGTGTGTTAGTTTTGTCACAGAATGAGAATACACATTTTATTAGCAAAAAATCGTTAAGCATGTTTAGTGAACTAACTTGTAAATTGTTAGTGTAGAACTTTTGACTAGATCTTTTGACTGTCATTGCCATGGTTTATTCTTCGAATAATACATCTCCACACCTGGTTTTGAAATTTCAGTTACTTCAGAAGAAATTTTAAAAAATTCAAAGCCTGAATTGCTCATTACTTTTGAAACAATACATAAAAAAGCCACTAAAGCTAATGGTCGCGGGAAAAACACGCGTGAAGTATCCGTCTATCAGTTTTAATGATACGCCATTTGTAATGATGCATTGATCCATCATCACTGAAAACATCCCTATAAGTAGTATGTGGTCTTCTGGCTTTCATTTTCCTTCGTTATGTAAATTGCTATTTTTTTATTTGTAATTTCTTTATTTATTTAAGCACAAACATTTGCTACTTGATCTCAATGCTATGCCATTACTCTAAACACCATTTCTGTCCGGGAGTTAAAAACTTTCAATTCCCGACCACCAATAAACAAATCAGAAAATCTCACATTTTTAGATATTTCTAATCTATTCTCCTTACAATTAAGTTCAATAAACGTTTTCTGCTAGATATTTCTTGGAGATACTTTTATATATTTTTAAACATCTAGAATTTTCAATTTGCGTTTATTACCAAGTGCCTTATGCTTCATTGATTTTTAATTTGTATTAACGGATGGAGATATTATATTTATGCAGTTTTACAAATAATTATAAGACATTCTTTGTAAATAATGAGGATTAGAAAAATATATTTTTCTCGCAGTCTTACATTTTTTTATTCATTTGTTGAAAAAAGCTAATAAATTCATTTGATATCAGTTTGATCTATATAATAATTAATTTTATTCAATCCAATAATTACAGAATGTGTGTGTTTACCTGTGTCAAATTTTAGTATTTTCAAGCATCTTGGAAAAATTTAAACTTTTCTTAAGTTATTTGAAAATACTTTAAATTTTTTATTGTAATGGACATTAAAGGATTAAAATGATTATAAATATTAAAATATAAATATGTATCTAATATGAAAGTGATAATTGCTTAATATTTTATTCTTAGTTGTCCAATAAAGTCGTATTTACAATGAACAAACATAAGTTGTAAATGCAACAAATTTCTGCATCTAATTAAGAAAAATTGTTTGGTTTTCTGCTAAGCTTTGAATTTATAATTCAAAGAGCATTAATTATACGAAATGCATTTACATTAGAAACAACGATCATAATGTTTAAACATTCATTGAAGAAATTTAAAGCTTCTAAACAACCATCTGCTGACAGAAAGGAATATATGTTTTTTAATTAACGAATTAGCTTAAGTAAAGGAATTATAGTTACCATAAAAGTTTTGTTTGGCATTAATTTAAATTTTATTTGTTTAAGCTTTTCAAAGTGCAATTCTATAAAATTATATATTTCAAAGAGATGAAAATGATGATTATATATTTAGTTAGTAGACTTTTGTTTCTGTTTGCTCTGAATCATAACAAACTGTCAAGGTGTTGTCATTAAAAGAATTTGAGGTGTTAAACCTGAAAAAAACTATCATAATAGTTTTTGAAAGGTTTCATATTTGTTCATCAAATTCATTTAAAAGATCATAATGATCCAAAATAAAATTTAAAATATTTTCTATTGGAAGACAATACTTTTTCACTAATTACTGCATTTATATGGATAACATTGATTATAGTACCTTCAGTTCAAGAATAATATAAGAATAAAAACAAATAATCAGCCTTGATACTTTGAATGGTTGATTGGAAAATTTTACTCATGATGCTATCTCAGTTAGTCAATTTAGAAATGAGCAGCGATGCAAAAATATTTCTGGTGATTATGCGACTAAAATGTATTTCTTTTAAATAAACTTTATCTAAAAAGCAAAGACAAAAAATTGAAATTTTTAATTAGATTGTCTGAATCGTAATTTAGAAAATCATCGATGTACCTTTATTGGATGAAGAAAATGATAAAAGAAAATGAATGCTTAATAAAGCGGAGGAATTCATCAAGGAAACTTGAAATTGAAACTTTAATCAAATAAAAGCTAACAAACAAGAATCCAGGAAAAACAAATCAATGTAAACGTGAATCTGCTTTAGAGAAAGAACAAAATTTGTCATCACATGGATAGTGTGACACACTTTGTCAGGATTCTGAGCAGACATCGCCAAATTCAATGGAAAAAATAATTTTTTCCTTTACCGGTTATTGCGTATTCAGAATTTTTGCTTTCTTCTAGGATTTTGGATACCTTCTGCGTTTCTTTAACAAGATTATATCTGCCATTTTAATTCATTTTCAGATTTGTTTCCTTATTTGATCATTTATTTTTACATTTCGTTATAAACTAATCTTTAAACGTGATAAAAAAAAACAAGATAAATTCGGCTTTCCGGCCCAGATGTAGCGCGCCTTCCTAGTGTTCTGGAAGTCCCGGTTCGAGCATGATTGTTCTTCTGTGTACTATCTGTGAGATGTATGACTGTGCCCCCCCCTGTAAAAAGGCGCTGTGCAAGCGACTGTGATGAGTGTGTAGCTAAAGTCGTACTCTTGGCCCTAGTTGGAGCTACTTGAAACAATAGGTGCCTATCTTCAGCTTAAAATCTGCTGATGTATCAGCGGAGTTTGTCCATGGCAAGTGTCATAAGAAACAACAACAAAAAGATGATAAAAACTATTGAAGAGGCTACCATTCCTTTGAAATAAATAATTAAACAAGATTCGGAAATTACATTGTTACGAAAACTACATGCTCAGAAATGTGCAGAAACCAATTAATTGCAATTATTTTATAATTATATCAGTATGATATATTACTTCTTTCCTATACTTAAATTAAAAATTCACTTATTCATTCAATTAAAAACTCATTTATTCTCATGAGCTTCAAGCTTGACACTGATTTGTGTATCAATTATTTCATAAAATATGTGTCAAATATTTTCTAGAACGTTAAATGAATTTCGTGTTTTCTTTTTTAAAAAAATCCTTTCAAAATTTAGAGCAATCTAATATATAAAGTGATATATTTTGCGATCACAATAATTGGATGAGAATAATTGCTTGGGTTTTGAAACTAAAAATTATCATAACTTTTTTATTCCTTTGACTGAAAATACAAGTTGGAATATTTTTGTCAATGAAAATACTAATTAATGTTAGTATAAAAGAAAGATAATTATCAATTCTAATAAAATATGAAAAAAGGCAATTACGGAGTTTTGTTCCACAACAAATTAGCGGAAGTTAAAGGTACTGTCTGGTTTTCTAATTAGAATGTTAATACTACGTCTAGTCGAATAATGTAATTGGATTTTATTCTACAGCTTTTTCGCTTGAGTTCTCTGAGCTTGATTCATTGGGCGTGAAATTTTTCTTTCTTTTTTCTCTGTCTATGCAGTTTTGTCATAAATAAAGTTTATAACTTTTTGAATTGTATTATATTATTGTTTAAAAAAGAATTGTTTCTTTTTTTAGAGAGGGTTTTACACAAATAAATAGAAACAAATTCTGGATATTGTTCACAACACTACCATTTTGGAGACGGCATTTACTACTACTGTTGGAGTTAAAAAGGTTATTCTAAATTGTTTTTTGTTTTAAATCTATGATTAAATTGCTGTAACAATTATTGTATAGTGTTATTTCTCCTTCAAAATTAATTATTTCTTTTTTTATTTTCTAGTTTTCACTGTTAAATTTAAAATAAAGTATTTGAAAATAATCAAAATGTATATTAAACCATATATTTTATAATATCTGCTTCTTACATGTTAACTTCCTGTATTTGTTATAATCATATCATCAAATAGCTTATGAAATGGAGCTTAAAATTTAGGGAATTTTTTAAAAATTTATTATAAATCATAATTTTGCTAATATACCGCTTGTTGAAAATATGTCAATGTAAGACATCTCATTACCATCATTATAAATCATTCTTATAAATAATCATCATAATTACAAACCATAATTTTGCTAATATATCACTTGTTGAAAATGTATCAACGTAAGACATCATTATCATCATTATAAATCACTATTGTAATTCAACATCATTATTATAACCTATAATTTTTTAAATATATAGCGTGTTGAAAATGTGTCAATGCAAATCAACTCATATTCACATTAACTCTAGTGTTAACTTGTACAGGATCTTCAGGTATCTGATTCAATGTAGGATTTTGTTTCCATCACAATTCCTGACTTATATCTAGAAAATATTTCGGATAGTTACGTAAAAATAATTGGTCTATTGATAATGTAAGTCAAAAAAATTAACACATTTTTTTCTCTGGCGTACTGTCTATAAATTCTATTATCCGAAACGATATGCATACTTCTGAGAAATATCATTCAAATACTTTAGAGATGAATTGTTGCTTTTAGAGCTATAAAATTTATCATCTAATAGATTTTGCTTTAAATTTTATTTAAAAATTAATCAAAATTACATCGGATTTTTATTATAGCTTCTATATATATCATTATACATATAATTAAACTTCTTATTGATACCAGCTTGTTTCTATACATAATTTATTTTTAACTATTTCTTATTCTTTAATTCTTTTAATCATCGGATATATTTCTTAGGAGCAATGATGATGTTAAATAAGTTTTTCAATTCCTACTATTAGCTGACTCTCTCCCTATATATATATATATATATATATATATATATATATATAGTTCAAATTTTCAATCGAAAACTTTTTATTCATCCAATCAAGTTTAAGTAATTTGTTTTTATTTTGTAATGTATAACATTTGATTTTAATACGGTTTTTTCAAATATTAATTCATTATTTTTTTAATTAATTAAAAACTAACTTTTTAGCCAAAAAAATCTTTAATTAATTTTTTTTCCTTACACTAATAAGGTTAGGCTTTCCGGACGATTATTTTAAACGATTCTGTTTATTTTCATAATATTTGATGCATTTAAAATGAAACCTTGTTCATTAATCGTTTTTGTTCCGATTCAATTTGAGGTACTTTCAAATTAAAATAATACAGAATAAAGAAAATTAGAATATTTTAATCTATATTGCGGGACCCCAACTGGTGCAGAAAATTCCCGTATTTTGCATTACCACATTTGGTTTTGAATCCTCCATTTGCGCTGAAAATTCAATGCTAGCATTGTTTTTTTATCAATTAGTTATAGTAATTGTAATTATTAGGCCGGTATAGCCTGTTTGGTAGGCCGTTGGATCCGCATCCCTTGGGTTGCGAGTGTGAACTATCTTGCGATCCTGCGAAGACTATCTTGTGTGGTAAACGTTAAAACTTCATTAAGTCATACATGGTGAAAGTAATACATCTGGAGGTACTGGGTTAAAGTTTATCGTTCTCTGTCCCTGAAATAAATTACAATGTGTCGATGAATGAATAAAATGCATGAATGAAGTCCGCCCCATAAAAAGGGTTCGTAACGTGTGTGAGCTAGAAGTCTGACTTCTGCCTTCAGGTGCTCAGGTGTCCACAACCCACAGAATCTCCTCCTCCTCCTCCTTCCATTATAAAGCTGAACACGAGACAACAACAACAATTGTAATTATATACTAAAAAGTAACTAAAATTAAAATTTTACTTTCTAAATTTTTCCTTATAACCCAAGTAGGAATTGATCTTGAAAAACTGTGTTTTATATAACTTGCTTTGTTTACATTACACCTAATTTCGAATTATTATTTTTTATTTTTAAGTAATAAAAAGATGAATCAAAGAAAAGAAATCATGCTACAACGTCTCAGATTAATGGTTTGTATATTCTTAAAAATATTTTTATAAGCTTCAAGCACTAAATATAATGCACTGCTGCTTATATATCCAAGAT
Source organism: Argiope argentata (assembly GCA_026289955.1). Taxonomy (NCBI): domain Eukaryota; kingdom Metazoa; phylum Arthropoda; class Arachnida; order Araneae; family Araneidae; genus Argiope; species Argiope argentata. The sequence continues at coordinate 101,830 of JAOUZG010053140.1, read as the reverse complement.
TCAATTAACAATCATATAGTACCATATTTTTATGACCGAAATTTCTAAATGCTTCTTCGTATGAGGAAATACTTAAAATTCATTTCTATTTTCAAATAAAATTTTATGTTTGCATTTCATTAAAAATATTTACCAGATTTTTTACAATTTGTCTTTATCATAAATACAATTTTTTTTGAAAACAACGAAATGCTAAGAAAAAAAATATGTATTATTTCCGACGAATAAAGATATCCTTTCATAAAGTCTGAAGTAAATTCTCTCATCGTTTTCCTTAAGCACGTTGTATAGCAAATAAATAGAATATTTAAATAAATAGAAGCGAGAAAGTTTACTATTTCCTTTAAATAAATATGAGAGATTGATTTCATGATTTGCCATTTTCGAGATGGGATTATTAAATCCTTAATATCCTTTAAGCTGCAGTTTCAGAAAGCAGCTCCTAGTATCCAAAACTATTGATAGCCAATTTCAAAAAGAAACACAAAATTTATCAAACGATTTATGAAGTCTGGATTTAATGAAGGAGAATTCAATTGAATATTAGAGTATGTTGTGATTAACACAGACCGTTTATGAAATATTTCAAAAATTATTATTTCAGGAAACAAAAATTTGAAAAAATAATGATTTTATTAAATTTTCAGAATTGCATTCAGATCATTCATTGCTTATATATGAAATTCATTGTAGGACGTATTTGTGTAATGAGCGCATGTTTTGTAGAAATTATAAAATTTGGATTCATTTTTATCAATGTAATAATACAGGCATGCTAAATAATTTTGAATGAAATACTGTTGTTGTTGTTACTTTTTGCAGTTGCCATAGACAAGCGCGCTGACGTGGCGTCAGCGATTTTAAGCCAAAATGAGCGTCTCTTGTTTTTGAAGTAGAGCCAATTAGGGTCAAGAGTACGACTTAGCTTCACACACTACGCAGTCGCTTGCACAGCCCCTTTTTACAGAGAGGTTGGGCATAGTCACACACCTCACAGATAGGACACAGAAGAACAGCCATGCCTTAACCTGGACTCGAACCCGGGACTCCCAGAACACGGGGAAGACGCGTTACCTTTATGCCAGAAAGCCGGCTGAAATTCTGTTCAACTGTATATTCCTATTAGTAATTATAAATTTTTATTTATACTTATCATGTTCTAAATCTCAGCTAATGTCACAACGAATATACAGAGCCTTTTATAAATAGGTTATCTATTTTAGATAAAATAATAAAGATAGCTTTATAAAAGTAATACAAATAAGGACAATTGTTATCGATATATACTTTATACTATATGTATTATACATTAATATTATATATTCTTCATCCAGCTATGTACCTTATACCATAAGTAGAAGAAATATGAAACTTTAAACTCGTAATTTATTTCTCTACTATTGATAATTAGGAATATATATACGCTGTTCATTTGGAATTACTTTAGAAATATCACTCCTCATTAGCTTCTTCTCAGAAGAATACCGAACGCATTTTTTTCTATTATGTTAAATTTATTGTATTGATTCAGATGTCAAACTATAAACGTGTGGTCTTACTAATAGTTAATTCTACCAAAGCGTACCGTTACGAAAGAACTGAAAATAAGTTCGTTATAGAAGTCTGACTTTCGCCTGCTGAGAATTCAAGCAAACAGCCAAGAAGCAACGGAATTGAATCAAAGCGGCCGCCAAATAACAAGATTGCCTTATCACACCTTCCTGAAATTTCCCTGGCAAACAGAAGACTTGGTGTTGAAGCCTAGAAAGAAGATCTCGATGTGTTGATTCAATATGAGAAAAGTATTGCTTTATTTCGCGCCTGAAGTTTCAGAAATGAGTTATTCTGAAAAACCTGGCGACGGTTTTTTTTTAAATTCATGAAAAGAACTTTCTAACATTCTATTCCGATTTAAAGTCTGGGTTATTTGAGTTTTCTAAAAAGGGAGTGGGATAAAATTTCGATTAAAAAAAGATTTTGACTGGCCTCTTTTTTAAAATGTAAATTTGCTAGATATTCTCATTTATATATCAGTTTTAAAAAGATTAGATTAAAAGAAGAAGCATTTAAACTGATTTTGTATTATAGCAAGTATTAACTCATATTTTGTTTTAAAAATTTAATGCCATTTAAAAATAAAATTAATGCATAGTTTCCTTTTTAAAAGTGACATATTCTTTCTTCCATTTTTAAGATTGAAACGCAATTATTCACACTTGAAAAAGTTCTTAATTTAGTTATATAAATATTTTTTGCTAATATTCAAAGCTAAATTCTAAAGTATTTTCTAAAAATATTCTAATTCTTTTACAGTTTAAATAAGCTTTTGTATTGAAAAATAATTTTAATTTCTTGAGAGCCAAATTTCTAAATGTAATTTTAAAAAAAATTAGAATAATTTAAAGCTCGTTACGAAATTTCAAAGAGAATATGATAAAAACACATGTGTTAAATAATTTTGAATGCGAGAACATCTCTTTTAAAATATTATCTGAAACTGAAAATATTGTGCACATTAATATGTACAAACACAAGATTTCCCGAAAATATAATAATATCAGTGACTTTTACAATCGCAAAAAGAAAAAAAACACTTTAATTCAGAGTTTTTCCCTTTTCCTCTTAACAATCATTTTTTTTAAATATACCAACTATATATATAAGTTAATATCATAGTTTGCTTAATTTTTTTATATATAGGGCTCAGATATTAATTTTTAGAGACTTGTTAGACTATTACCCCACTAATCATCATTTATACTTAAAAGTAGTTATTTATCTACATTTATTACGACTATTATAGATTATAAACTTTTCGTTTTAATTTAGAAGTGATTTTATTCCTTTTAAATATTTTGAATATTCTTTTTTGAGGAATTTAGTAGATTCCTGTGTCATGATTGTAAGTAAAATGGTGAAAAGTGATAATTCGTAACATTTCATTTTATTACAATGTTAAATATTTTAAAATAATTACTTTGAAATAGGCTATTTTGTGCTCCAGTTGGCCTTTCTAATAATAATAAATTTATAACATAAATAAAAGATGAAAATTTACGCGAAGAATAAGATAGGAGGTTATATTTTTTATTCAGATTTCAAGTATTATTTTGTAAATAAATTGTCAACATTTTTATCTCTCTTGTTTTACACTTTATAAGAGTCTAGATATCTTAACTATGATGCAAATCGGCATAAATAATTCCTTCTATGAATGGCATTATGCTGTCCTTTTGGTAATAAAGATGTGTTTTTAAATATGCTTAAGGAAGCCAACGTAATTTGGATAAAATAATAAACATTTTAATGATAAAATATAAGTTTATACGAGAAATATTAATCTACCTATGGAAAGAATATTTCGGAATTTAAATATGAATAGGCAATCTAACTATTTCAATAGCGCTTTCAATTATTTTAAATGCGATTTTATTTCAGTAATTTTGATATTTAATTATTTTTTTCATAATTATATTATATATTTGGTCTTAGATTGGTCCATTAATCAAGGTCAAAATAATTTGATTACTATCACTTGTTAAGTTAATGAATAAAAGAAGTAAGAATATTTTATTTTGAATTTAATTTTATTCTATTAAAACATTTTCAATAATAAAATGATTTTCAAAAAAAATCATTGTAATTATTGCTGATTCATTTGATGAATTATTTATATAAAATGAATTACTTCAATAATGTTTGCAACTTGTTGCATAAATATTTTCTTCTCTGTTAATGACGAATATATGAAAATTATTACATGAAAATAGGAAGAATAGCAAAGAAATAGTTAAATTTTGATTTTATTAAATACTGATAAGCATAATTTTTATCGCCAGTGGATGCCTCTCATATCATTATTTCATTGATAACTGTAACTTTCATTAATATTGTCAAAATATTTCTTTATCATTATCTATCAATAGTTCATAGACCCCAATAGCTATCATCATTAAAGCCCTTAGAAATTTTTACTTAAAAAAATCTTCTATAAATTTTTATATTATTTTCAATAACTAATTTTTCTTTTAGAAACAGTGCCTGTCGACTGCGACTAAAATTTTTCTTATACTAATAGTTTGATGCACATTCCTTGTTGTGCTTTTGTGTTGCTTCCACATATATGAAATTCTCCTTTTGGATGGTTCTTGATTCATCAGTGTAGCTTTTATAAACGCATTCATCACAACAATATTTTCATTTATTGGAAAAAGGATAACTTATTAATTCGGAAAAGGATAACTTACTATTCTAAGTAGAAATAGATTATTTTATACCTGTTATTGAGAAATAAAATTCAAAAAACCTTAATGATCGTTGAATATGCATGGTGTTATTAAAAAGGAAATGATAAATTACTTCCAAATGACTTTTATTTTAAATGAAATAATTTAACTTAAATAATTATTTTCATATCAGAAGACGACAATATTGATCTTTTACAAGCACAATTTAATCAAAGAAAAATTCAAAGAGCTTCCCTTGTCAAGCTTTTGACAAAGGAAATCTATCGCTCTATTCTTTAATTCTCTCTTGAAATTTATTTCCAAATGTAATTCTATTTTGAATCTAGCGATGGCTTATTTAACTGTAAGGGTATTTTTATTATTTTACCACAAACTATCTTTACTCCTTGAAAAATTTAGTTACTAATTGCAACGAAATGTTAATATGCACAAAACGAAAATTCAGAGAACTTTGTAAACTAATTAATGTTCACTGACTTAAGTTGTAAATAGAGGTATTGTTTTCATTTAATTAGATTTGCTGTTTCATTTTTTCGGAAAGTTGAAGCGTACCAATTTGGTGTTTACTCCGAGCTCTTTGTGGAGCTTTATTTAATATAATTAATTGGAATAAATATCATTCTAGTATATATATCAACATTACCCAGAACTAGATTTTTTATTTTGGGGAAAATTCTGAAATAAATGCGAAACGAGGATAAATAGATTTCATTATTCTAAAGGGGAACAAAATTAAATTGCTTTTATTATCGATGACAAAATTCTCCGAAGTATTCTCACTTTCTCTCTTGAAATGAACGAAATTTAATTTAGCTTAGAATAATTTCGTACATGTAGCTTTTTTAAAAAGCTCAGTTTATTAAATGAAGAAGTTCTATAATGTTTAAATAAGGCTTCTAAAATCGAATAGTTAAAATAATTCTTTTATAAATTGATACTACTTAGTCAATTTAATGCACGTCCTACATGCTTAAAAAGAAATACAAGAGTATATTATTAATACTTTCTGAAACTGTTGCACATTATAGTTTTATCTTATCCTGTTTTATTTTAAATACAAAAATCTTCAATTAAATTGTTTTTTACTGAGATGAGATTTCTATTAGTACAATCGCTGAATCCAAAATTGCAACCTATACTTAATGCCCATAGCCGTAAGCAAATTACTTGGAGTATTGCTCTGATTCTCGAAGTATGGCATTACGCATAGCAATGTGCATAATTGTCTTAGAGGTATGCAATGGTTGCTTTTGAGCTTATTGCGTCTCATAGTACAATTTTTTGGTTATGATCTCCAACAACCATTTTGCCTCTTAAATGTATTTAACGATGAATTTCAGTTATGAAAACGCTGGAAAAAGGCATGTTTGGATTAGTTCAGTTATATTAAGGCAATCAGGGACCTTTAAAATGACTTTTTGAAATTTTACAGGCATTAAGAATAACGCTATAGGAGATGGCAACAAAATTTTAAAGCATTATATTAATTTATATATGAGTTATTGGGGTTGATATTATATAATATTACCGATAAATAACGTCAATGAAAAATGTTACAGCTCTCCTAATGCGTTTGAAAGTATTTCAATTTGTATTATTACTTGCTCTAAACTTTTTGAAACAAAAGTTAGGATTAATCTTGAAGTTTGAGTACGAAATATCATAATTAGCCAATATAATAACTCAAAACTCAAACTACTTAAGCTTTTTTTTAAATCAGTAGTTTTAAGTTATTATATCGGTTAATTTTGATATTTCTACTAAAACTTCAAGATTAATCCCAACTTTTGTTTCAAAAAGGTAAGAGGAAGTAATAATAAAAATTGGAGTACTTTCGAACAAATTTGGAGCCCCTGGAACATTTTTCATGAACGTTATTTATCGATAATATTATATTATATTACCTCCCAACTCCTAAATAAATTAATATAATGTTTTAAAATTGCGCGTGTCATCTCTTAGAGTGTTACCCTTAATGGTTGTAAAATTTCAAATTGCTGAGGGGAAAATTGTGAAAATACATTTTAAAGGTCCCTGGTCCCTTAGTTTTAAGTCTATTGTAAAGCAAAACTATGGCTATTTTGGGACGGACCTTATAATTTTGAACCACAATCAGATCACGAGGACGGCACCTGATCTGGCAGCCCCTCTTTACACCACACCACATCAGCGGGAGGACGTTTGACCAAGACAGATTTAACGTGCAAATGACTTCCTTACACGATGGATCTTCGGTAGAATAGGGTCTCTAATTTGAAACCCTAGGACTCACGAGCCGAGACCCTACCACCCAGCCACGCAGCCCAAAAAAACATAAAGATTGTACCGAGGTATGTAAGCTAATCGTATATTTTGTTTTTAATGCAGTTCCCAAAAATAAAGACCTTTTCCTTTAATTTTAAAAACTCAGATATGTCATCTTTGTTATGTTTATAGTTCACAATGGTCGCATTTTCCAGTTATGCAAATGGTGCAAATATGCTTGAGAACATGGCCTGACTAAGGCAGGGGCCTAAGGGACAGTTGCCCCGGGTCCCAACATAACTGGGGGGCCCCAAATCGAATATAAATAGTATTTTACATTTCCTTCTTTAATGAAACTTCTTTATTAATAAAGTAGTGAAGCAGAGGGGCTCAATGAAGTTTTTTGCCCCGGGCCCCAACTAGGCTAAGTCGGGCCCTATTTGAGAACATGTTTGTGAGATAGTAATTATCACAGAATTATAATAAATGATGCACTCAGCTTCTCATCTGAAAAATTTGATTAACGTTATTCGATAATAAATGTTAGAATAAATCTGATAAATAAATTATGCAGTAGAAGAAAAATTAGAATAAATTTGATAAATAAATTATATAGTAGAATAAATGTGATAGATAAATTATGTATTAGAACAAATCTGGTAAATAAATAATGTATTAGATTCTATCTGAAAACTATATCACCATCAAATTGCTTTTGTCGACATTTAATAAAAAAGAATTCTGTAGCATTAAATTAATCTATTTATCGATCATGTAAACATAAAAAGTAAATTTATGACCAATATTTTTTTCGCTCAAACTACAAATCACATTTTCTCTACGGTTCATTTTATTAACGATAATAACCTCGTGAAGCTTAATTAGCACTTATGAGGAGTTGTTTCTGGGAAACTTGAGTTTTTCATTAAACTAAAATCCCTCCCTCTACTCATTTTTTTCAGTAAAAACTACTCGAGACTCTTTTCTTTTAAAATATGTACCATCCAAGCTAACCGTTTGAAAAATCCTACTAGTTTCCTTTAGCTTCACTTCACTTGCGAGGGAAAGAAATGCCTAAAAATATAAGAGGGAATAATTTTTTGAAAAAGAGACTATCACAATTTCCCAAGTGTTAAATTCATTATCTAAGGGTTGAATTTTTAAAACAATATGCTGTATCATTACTTTTATGTCGACAAATTAGGGATGGTTTTAGGAAAAAAGAAAAAAAGGATAATGCCAAGAGTTATTATAAGTAATGAACAGTTTAGAGTTTATGATCCTAAATTAAGAGTATATTTCTCGGCGGATTATTTATTCATCAGTAGTGATTATTTTATTTTATTAGTTATTAAAGTTCTTAGCATTTAAGAATAAATAAATTTGAATGCAGATTTATTTTTGATGCATTGCTCTGAATTTAAATGCGCAAATTAATATTCCTTATCAATTCCTTATCAAGAAATTTCATCTTTTGATAAATTGAGTATATTTCATACTAGGACTATTCGTACAGTTTATTCTCTCAGCAATTTTTACTAAGATCACTTACTGTTGGTTCATTTAGAATTGTTAATAGTCAAAGAAATGATGTTTGATGCATTTCGAAAATCTGTAAAAGGGGAGGATATACATTTACATGATCTTTATTGATATGAAACTAAACGATATATGTCAACTAAAAATAATTCAAAATCGAATGATAATGTTGGCCCAGATGTTGATTTAGTAGCTTGTAATTATATTCTTAAGTCATTTTGTAACAGGACAATAATGCATTCAAGAAATATCATGGTATGTAGATAAAAAGAGGCTCACCACCAGTTAGCAAAAAAAGATTTTCTTCTTGTTATTGTTCATACATGAAAATAATAATCACAGTACATTTATTAATGCCCTGCCTTAAGAATGCGGAAAAACTGTATGATCAGGGCGAATTTAAGCGAGAGCAATGGTTATGGAACTCAGAGTTCTTCTGGTTTTTTAGTTTGGTGTGAAAAAAATCAGAAGCCCTTAATAAAGAACGACGATCTTTATTAACATGAAGAACGCGAGTACGCAGACCCCAAATGTACAGCCGAAAACACTCAATACACAGCAGCACACTACAATAAAAAGTAGCCCACAGGTAATAATAGGTAGTAATAACAACCCTAGCATTCAAAGCGGCAGTGAAAATTCAGCAGGTGGAGGGAATCTACGAAGTCATACAATGCGGTCTCTCCAAACGCCAGCTATTTACCAAAGCCTCCTCGCTTTTACTGCATCCAACTGCATAATCACTATTACACGACTGGCTTCTCCATACAGAATAGAAAACAACAGGATTCGATACATAGCTCAATTTATCAAAACTTGAGCACCATACAACACCTGTGAATTTGCTGGATTGCTCCAATTATGAAGTTGTTGACTCACTAATAAATCTAAGCTAAGAATCTAAAACCTTTCGACAACTCTTTCCACTACTAACTTCGATTTAAGACCTTCGACCTTTTATAGTTCCCAGAGCAAGTCAGAGATAGATTTAGCACAATCAGTTATTCCTATTGCTATTGGCTTTATCAACAAAATTCTGAAAAATTCCGTTATGATCTATCTTGTCGCCAAAATCTCCAAATTCGTCGCCAAGTCTATCACCAATCTCAGGGTTTCTGATCCAGTATCTAACACAGTTAATCATAAGACGATCTTTCCAGAAATATAACCAACCATGCAAGGCAGAAACATTACACATTTGAAACAATATTAATTATGGCTAAATTCTGAGGGCATCTCTGACGATTGTACAACCCCTCACCAGTTAAGAACTCCGCCAAGCCATTGGGTTGCTAAACATGCACTGTTATGATATCCACAGAGTTGATGAAAAACAATCAAAACACCAGAGGCTCTATAAATGAGGCGCTCTTCAGTGAAACAGAATATATATATATATATATATAAAGTTAAAATAATACAGTTTTTAGAAATCGCATCATTTTTTGATCCAGAATATTTCTTTTCAAGATTGCAGTTTCAAATGTCTCCCAAGCAAGAAAATACTTTTAAAACAGCGTCTGGTAAGAAATATTTCATTATCATATTGCAATTACCAAATTTGACAATAAGCAAGTAATATTCTGCTTTGATTACATTTTTATCACATAACATCCATTGCTTAGTTAAAAAAGAGAGAAAAAACTAGAGATAAGAGAAAAACAAAATTTTTGCATAAAAAATAATCATTATATCACGTGCACATAAGTATCAAAATTGATACATTCAAAATTTGTATATTCTTTCTTATGAATATTTGTTTAGTGAAGTTCATTAACTTTTATATGTTGTAGCATTTATATGCTACCTACATAACTAGATAAGAAAAAAAATCAGATAATTACGAGCGACCTTCTCTTGTGTACTTCAATGACTTCGAAGTTTTAACTATCGTTTGAAAAACAGATGAAAATAAAATTAAAGAATATCATAAAAAGAAGTTAAAACTTCGACAGATGAAACGTATCTAATTTATCAAAAGTGCTTGTTCTAGTGAAAGTAGTTTTTTCGGCGAGATTGAAATTATTGAACAAATAAAAGTTTGACAGGTACTTTAGTTCTGCCAAATTCAAAAGTGAATATGTAATATTGTTTCCCCATTTCTCAACAGTTAAAAATGGTTGAAGATTAAAAAAATGTTTGAAAAAGAATGAGAAAGTTTTGATCAAAGTGAAAGAAAAAATGTTTGTTTTTCTATTGTCTAGTAAATGACTTTTACAGTAACTTTGAATCCATGATTTTCTGTCAGAAATTGAATTTTTTTCATGAAATGTTTTTCAATTAATTTTATAATACTTGAAATAGTTTTAAAATTAAAGATGAAAATGACATTACTATAATATAAAATTAAATAGACATTTTGTTGAGACATAAATTGAAAATTCTTTTAGAGTTTGCATCTTAATTGATAATAAATTCACACATTGAATCTTTTATGAGTAGATTGTCTGAACACTCTATGTCATTTGATATTCAACAAATTTTATTTCAGATATATGATACATTTTAACCTATAATGACCAGAGAATATTGATGATGTTCAATAATATTGCCCTTTTTAAATGCCTATTGATTAAAATTTAGGAATTTATTCCTAAAATATTTATGTAAATAAAAATATTTATCTTTTAAATTACTTAAACTGTCTTGTTCAGGACCATCAAATTGTTTACCACCTAGTATTTTAAAAATAATATATCAATGCATTTTTTTTTCTAATCTGTTTTTAAATAATGTGGTGTATTGCATATTTCAATACATTATCAGCATAAATCAATATTTTAATGTATGCACACATTTTCTTTTATGTACTAATTTAAATCATTTCTCTTCTATAAAAAATTATTCAAAGATCAACTTGTGATAGTTAACCTTACATGTCTATAACTTTTTCATGTGCATATACGATATTAGCTGGAAATTTTGAAACACTCATGACAGTAAATTAAACCCCTAACAACAATTGTAGGTCATTAGATGTCCCATTTCCCTATGCCCGATAATTTTTTTCAAAGGAGGGGATATCTCATTCCGTTTTTATGCACGAAACTCAATCCCTAATTTCTAGGAATTGCAATTTTCAAACTAGCCTGGATTATAGTTAAAAGCACAACAGTGAATTCTCGCATTAACAAATGTAATAAAAACATCGAAATAAATTAAATAGTTATTCATAGCATTAAGATAAAGGATTTTTGGTAAAAGATTTCATTTGTAGTTTCATTTTTCGTGATATTCCCAATAAATAGAACATTCTAATATTTTATCTAAAAATTTTAGATGGATTTTTTTATACATTCATTAATCTTAAATGATAATTTCACTTCAATATTACAATTTCTGATTAATAATTTGGAATTATTGGTTGTTATATATAAGACATTAATAAGTGTCAAATTATCAGAGCTCACATTATTAAAATTATTGTGCAAGAGTTACAATACTTAATATACAGTGGCCCAAATAATTGTGAGCACATCTTACTTTTGAGTGATTATTAACACACAACCGGGAAGTGCAAACATAATTTTATTTTTACATACAACAAATGGTTTAATTTAAAGTATAAATGAAGAAAAAAGTCAACCAAAATTTTTAAACTGAAAATTTCTAAAAACATTTTAAATAGATATTCCAAGATTTTTTGCCACAAAAAATTGAGAATACACCAAAGAAATTCTTGTAATATCTCCCTTAGAAAGAAATAATCCATATTTAATTCATGTATTTTGTCTTCTAAAATGGTTTTTAAACGTCGTGATACCAATTCGACCAAAATTTGAAGGTATCTGAAGATATTTTATCCCATTAAACTTATAAAGCTTGTTTTATATGATTTTTTTCTAATTTTATATTTTTGAGCCTCTATTTCGAGTTTGGCCCACAGATATACAATGACATTGATATCAGGTACTGTGTTGTAGGAGTGAAAGACACCAATTTTTGGCATTACGCACCCTGTGTTTAGGGTTGTTATACTGCTGGAAAATAAAATTATCATCTAAATTTAGAGCTTTAGCACTTTCCTTGAGATTTTGCGCAGTATATCCAAGTAATCATAATGTTTATAATGTAATCTGTCAGAACTGAATTTCCTACCAGGTAAAAAGCCATACAATACCAAATCATGATGGAGGCACCACCATGTTTAACTGTAGGGCATAAATTGTTTAGACCCAAAACAGTATTATGTTTTCTCCATAAGATACGGCGGTATATATATATATATATATATATA
>JAOUZG010053140.1:74148-89163 GCA_026289955.1 Argiope argentata | reverse complement strand
CATTGTAAACAAAGTCACACCAATCGATATTCCGATATCAATGTTATTCAATATCTGTGGGCCACACTCAAAACAGAGGCTCAAAAACATAAAATTAGGAAAAAAACTCATTTAAAACAAGCGTTACAAGATGAATGGGATAAAATATCTTCAGCTATCACCAACATTTGGTCGAATTGGTATAGTGACATTTAAAGACCATTTTAGAAGCCAAAAGACATGCAAATAAGTATTGTCACTTTCTTTTAAGGGAAATATTGCAAAAATTTCTTTGACGTATTCTCAATTTTTTACGGCAAAAATTTGCGTAAGCTGCTCTTTAAATTGCTTCTGATTTTTTTTAGTTTAGAGAAGTTTGTTTTTTGTTATTGATTTTTCTCTATTTTTACTTTAAGGTAATCCATTTGTTATGTGTTAAAAATCAAAACAGGTTTGAACTTTCTGGTAAAATATCGTTTATATTGAAAGTCAGATTTTTCAAACAAAAGTAATATGTGTTCTCAATTTCTTGAGCCCTTGTATGTATCTGGTGTAAATGTTGAAAACTTTTTCATTTTAAAAAATAAAGTATCTATTAATAAAGATATGGAATACCATCAAATAGAAAATTAGAATTTAGGAACAATTTTTGTAATGAATACAATTCAATATATTTGTATATTAAAAAAAGGTCACATATGAAAATGATTTCGTTAACATTTATCATTATCAATTAATATATTTCTTAAAAACATACCTTTAAAAGCTTCAATAAAATTAAGTTTATTCAAATGGACTCGTTTTTTGCCAAGTTAAGTCACGGGGAAAAATAGAGCATATTTTTATATCCCTAGCGATTTAATTTATATTTTGAATGGAACTTTTATTTTTTAATTTAGTCAATTTAATGAATTTAGTTAATAAATTTCTGTATAAAGGAACCATTATAGCTAAGGAACTCAAATTTTAAAACAATGCATATTTCTAAACATAAAAATATATTTAAAAATATTACATGTTCCTTATTTCAGTTTAATATATGATAATTAACGCTTTATCATCAGTAATGTAACGTACTTTTTAAAAAATCCAATTTTCTTTTGCATATCATTTTTCAAAATTAAATTGCCTTCTTTTTTTTAACTCTAAATTCAAAAGTCATAACAATTTCTAAATAAAAAAAACTGTATTTTTAAGAAAGAAAAAATTAAGTACTTAACGTCATTAAAATAAGTGCAGTGGCATGATTAAGGTTAACTATTTTTGAGTCTTCTCCCGCAAAATGCCTAGCTCAGAACGAGCTTTTTTAAAAAACCTTAATTACATTGTTGAACGAATTTAAGCATTAATTAATCTTCTGTTTTTAATTTTAAACTCAAAATGAACTTTTATATTTTTTCTAGTTATTTCCATGGCAAAATATTAATGATAAAGCGTTTCTACTTATAAAAAAATCATTTTTCTCTTCCCATTTAACAACTCGAATTAAAAAATATAAATACTAATCGTCTGCTCTTTCGGATTTAATGCCCTTTGAAAACCATTTCTTTTACTAGAATCTTTTTAAGCATTAACTATAAACCTATTAAGTGTTGGAAAGAAGTGTAAGTAAAATAATTTTCGGGAGAAAATGAGATGATTTAAGTGTTTAATGAATTTCATTGATTTTCAATTTTATTTTTTAATACTTATGCTGAAAGTTTTAATCTGCTTATATTTGAAACAGTCAATGCTTAATGATATCCTTTACTTAAAAAATAAAGCTTCTAAACGATATCAAAAGATCAAAGTTTAAAGCAGAATATTTAAATGATTTGTAGGTATATAAATAAGTATTTATTTAATGCAAAAGAAGATATTAATGTAATGATATATTTAAAGTATTAATTTTAAATAAATTTTCTAAAAATATTCAAAGTAATGTTATGAAAAATTCCCACAGGTGGTTCTTTTATAAATGGAGGTGGGTGTTTGTTGTTTAAACACAATCTGTAGGCTTCAATTGAAAACAATGATGTTTATTGACACACGAAGACACTATCATTAAGGTGACAGATATACAGGCGACAAATGTGTGCAGCTGAGACGAACCCAGAACAGTCCACAGCAGCACACCCCAACAGACAGTACCTCACAAGTGGTGATCGACCACAGTTCTCAACGTACAGACAGAATCCAGCCGAAGAGGGATCCCTCGTAGCTTCGCGCTACGGTGTCTCCAGACGACTGAATTTATCACTGTTTCCCCGCTTTAGCTGCCGATTCCCCACCACACACTAAACATTATTGCTTCGACAGTAGACAACATGACTCGATACACAGAAATTTAGCACTCGCTTGAACTACAAACACAACGCTGGCGCTTCGCCGTTGCTCTGCTATCCTCTCGAACACTCGTTATTTGACTTCTACTCTAACTCCGCTTCTGGTTCAATTAAATACACACACACCAATCCGCAGCTTGAGTATGCTAGTCTTTTATAGCTCCCGAAAGGCGGGCAGAGATTCTTCTAGACCGATCAGTACGCATCTCGTTTTCTATTGGACGGATTGGAAAAATTATTAAACTTCCCAGTATTTTCCATTTTGTCGCAAAGCTGAAAAATTCATCGCCAAATTATCAAATAGTTGCCAAGTTTGCCTCCAAGCCCTGACATCACTAATGCCTCACCCGCTCAGCACTTAACAGGATTGCTCTTAATACATATTTTTTACGATGACACTGTACCCGATGGGGAAGCAAATTACTGTTTATAACAATAATAAGTTGACAGATTTCTTGATCATGTGCTATCTCATACAACTGATTTTAGAAAAAATAAGTAAAATAATACATTTGATAAGCTATGCATTTTGTCATGTTTTGACTACCGGATAACAAAGATTTCGCCATTTATTATATTGGTGAAGATATACTAGTATAATTAAAAACAACAGAATAGAATAATTATTCAATAACAACTAGGTAGTTCATTCGTTTTCAGTTGACAAGTTTTTATATCAGAATTATTCTGTCTTTCTAGAATTATCCCAAATTTTTAAGAAAAGAAATCTTAATTTGCTTAACAAAGGAATTTTAATTCAGAGCCCTCTAAGAATAATTATCTTTTCTTGTGTTTACAATGTTATCACAGAGGTAGCGCGTTGTCTTCTTCTTAAACTGGACATTCAGGGTTCAAGTCCCGGTTAGGGCATGGTTATTCTTCTGTGTACTGTCTGTGGGATGTATGAACGTGCCCCCTTTAAAAAAGGGCTGTTCAAGCGAATCCTTTGAGCATATAGTTAAATTAAACTCTTGACCCTAATTGACGCTACTTCAAAAACGGGAGACGCTCATTCGGCTTAAAATTGCTGACGTCGTCAGTGCACTTATCCATGGCAAGTATCATAAATAACAACAACAATTAATAACTTATATTATTATCTGTATATTATAGAGTTTTTTATTGGAACCAAAAATAAAACGATGATTAAACACATTTTTGGAAAGCTCCAAAGAAAATCAATTTTTATATTTAAAGTGGATAATCTCTTTACTTTAAAAAACCAGATATTAATGGAAAAACAAAACAGCCAATTGTTATTTTATGTTCATATTTAAAATAAAATCTATGCAACTTCCTTTCTTAAGTTCGTAAAAGTGATGGTTTAATTTAGAAACAAAATAAAAAATACTCATATTTACAAAATGCATCTTTTGATTGCTACTTAAGTCTTTCTCATCAATCTATACTTAACATCAAAAGTATAATTTGAGGTTTGAAAAATCCACCAATTATTCTTGATTGCTTCATCAAAAAGTACAGCATGATAAACTTCCAATATTTCATCTTAAAAATTTCAACACGAAAACAGGCTCGGAAGCATGTTCATAAATGTTAACAGCTTTCTTTTTGTTTATGAAAAATATTGTTGAGACAGAGCATCAATTTCCGTTAAGAAGAGACAAGAATGAAAATGTAATTAACCTCTAGGAAAGACACAGATATCCCCGATTTTACTTCTTGGTAATTTCCGGATCTATTTTGACAGAATTTACAAAGAGGATGAAGTATTGGTTTTATGAGCTGTTATTTATTTCGAAGGGATTATTATATTATTTTCTGGCTATTTTAGTTGTTGTTATTAGTGAGCATTGAATAATTTTGCGTTGCTGTTTTGTAAAGCATTAATTAATGAGCTTGGAACTGAGTAATACTCATGTGAAAGACTTTAGTCAGCATTGATAAATGGCAAATGCTTTTTTTTCTTTCTAAATTTTCCATTTATATTTAGGATAGAATATTTAAATAATTTAATAAAACTTTCCATCTTTGCTTTAAGAAAAATCGTTATATTATTTGGAAATCTATTGACACAACCTCTATACACAACTACATCTTTATTTTAGCAAAACTCTTGAATTGCCTAGTAAGATGTCTATTTTTCTCTGTTAATCTATTAAAACTGAAATTACAGCATTACAACAATCTATTCGAAATTTTAATGTTGCATAAGTTTTTTTAAATATGCGGAAAATTGTTTCATTTCTCCAATTACCTAAGTAATCTACAAATTAACTAGGTAATTGCCACATTAGCTATAAGACACTCGTTAATCTGTACAGTACCTACTGTAACGTTTTGGCCGGGGCTACTGGTGAGTTGGGCCGTAAACAAACCAGGACTTGGAGAAATAAAAATTTATTTATTTCCAGCTATAATACATATATAATTTGCACAATTACACTTTCTTGATTAAATAGGTTACGAACACCTAGGCAATTACGTTCGGAGTTCCACTAGGGGAAGGTGCTGTGCCTCAAATAGTAAGGTAGTCTCTCTCGTAGAAGAAGGAGGCTGGAGTTCTTGAAACTCCCGCAAGATCTGGCCCGGGGTTCGGGATTCTCTGCTTGTCGATTAACCTGCTGGGTTTGTAGAGCGTAAGGTGATGAACTGGCTGGAAGAGCACCTCAGGAGACAGCTGTTCAGCTAATTGGAGGTATTTCCAAAGCTCGGATGAGCTTTCACACTTCAGACGAGACGCTGAATGTTTCCAAAGGTTCCGATGAACTCCACGTGGGCTCGGCTACAGGGCGAGGCGGCCTACGTACCTTCCAAATTCTCTCCTGAGAATTTTCCACAGAATTCCAAGTTGAATCCTCCCTCCAAGCACCATCTGTTGTTTCGTCAGTCTGCTCCTAACACCTCGCTTCCTACACCTGGCTCTCTTCCTTTTTATCTCGGTCTCAAAAACCGGCCCTGGATGACAAATGACCAATCACAAGAGAGAGAGAAACGGCGTCTAGCAAGGAGACGTCTTGGTCCCGTCTAGTCTGCAATCTCCACCTTCCACAAATTCCTCTGTTATCTATAATTGTTTTCCCGTGGGAACAGAATTTGATATATTTCTCCTTATCTATCCGAAAACGTCACACTACTAAGCTCTCGTTAAAGTGAAAATAAAATATTTGTTAGGAAAACAGCAACGATACTGAGCGTTTATATTAAATGTTAATTCATTTTTTGATATAATATCAAGTAATATATAATATTTGATAAACAATCAAATAATATATTCAAACAATCAACAAATTTTTTTATATAATCTACTAATGTGCTACTTTTTAAAAATGGTGCTTTTAATTTAAATAATGAATGCAGAATTAAATAATTAATCTGCTAAAAACTACAATTTTTCTACTTTTTAAAAAATCACAACAGGAATGAACGAGTTAACAGGCAGGAATGAATTTGAAAGCAGAATTATCTATACTATGTACTGGCAACTGACTCAAATTATGATAAATAATTATAAACATTCGGTGCCAAACTAAAAGCGTAGAAGTAGGGGGAAAAGGAGGAAACAATCTTCGGATTTTAACAACCGGAAGCCGCTAAAGTGTGCATTACCTAGTTAAAATTGATGAAAACTTTTGATTCAACCGTTTAACGGAGCAATCAGCAAATTAACTGGGTAATATGCTTATTAACGGCTTTAGAGTTTTAACAGGGACGTACACACATTAGTTTTCACACATGAAAACTGCTTTGATTAATCTTTATAAAATCTTGACTTGGAGAAGAAATTGATCATCAATAATTTTAAAATAATTCCATATTCTTTAAACTTATATTTCTCTACATTGCTAAGTATGTATTTTTGTTTGATACCTCATCTTTTAAAAAAAGAAGACAAGAGAAATAACAAAGTAATACCAAACTTAAACAGAGATAGAAATCTTTCAACGGAATTCAGTGTAAATTTTTTTATCGTAACCGTAAGCAAACATTTGAATGAAGCGGGGATAATTTCTTCGGAATAACATTTTAAAGAAATAGTTCCAATTTGTAAACCAGAAAGCTTTTAAAAAGAAAGCTCATTTCCCATTTTATGAATAATAATAAGGAAATCCATACACTCAAGCTTATAGGCTGTACAAAGATTTATATCAATAAAAATTAAATACCCAACAAAGTATTTAGGAAATCAATAAAAGACATTGTTCAGATATATTTTGAAGCATTCTTTTCTTCATTCATTTTACGTCATTAAATTCAACTAAAATTTCAGAATAATTGTGGTATTGTTTTATTCCGCTTGATAAGCTAAAATCCATTTTGGCGACAAATGATTTTTCGTCCGTATTCTCTCTTGGGGAAATTTGTTGCCTTGGCAACACAAACATTCTGCATATGGGGAATAAGCTAATACAGAAATCATTTCCGTTTCTAAGTAGCGTCAACCACGAAAAATATTTTCATTTCCTGTCTTCTCTGTGAAAGTTTATTAGACGTGTTTCAGGAGAAATATTGTTATTCTTCATCAGAAAGGATTTAGTCGGCTTTATATCAATAAGTAAGTCAAAAGAGGAAAAGAGGATGTTCGGAAATTCGTATGTTTACTCTGAAATGTTCACTTCTTCATTGAAAAAATCTTAATTTGCAGTTATAATTAATGACAAATATTAAAAATCATAATTATTTTGATTTTTAAAATTTGCACCATAATTAGTTTAAATCATAATTATATATGAAATCATAGTTAGATATGAAAACATAATTAAATAGTACATCTTAGTTAAATATGAAGGCATAATTAAAAGTACATCTTAGTTAAATATGAAGGCATAATTAAATAGTAAATCTTTTATTTAAATATGAAAACATAATTAAATATGAAATCATAATTAAAATTAATTTGTAACTATAAATATCTTTGAAACTACATGTCAATTCATTTAAATACAAAAGTATTTGAAACTTCTATATCGCTCTATTTGATTAAAATACTGAAATATTGTAGAAAAAAATAAAAACTTTAAACTTTAAAAGATAACTGCGCTCATCAAAAAAAAAACATTAACCAAAAAAAAAATTGCAATGAAAGGTACCTTTAAATTAATATTTTTAAGTTTCAGCATTTTAACTTCACAAATCTTGAAAACATGAAAAGATATATTTTATAATCATTAATTAATTTAAAACATTTTTATAAATATTTTTGTAATTATATTTATAATCCTTAAATATGTAATTGAAAATACACAGAAAGAGCTAATTTTTCTTATAATGATTCATAGAGATATTTCTTTCATAAGAAAATTCCTCTAGAATGGTAGCAATCATTGTTTTTTTTAAATAAATCAATTTTTCAAAGTATGAGAAGATATGTACTGATACTTATATGATTACAGAAAAACAAGAGTAATTTTATAAATATTTATTCAAGTTGACTATTATTTAACGAGAATGTTTCCTTGGCAATTAGAAGATATTAAAAATATTTTTATAATCTCGAGATCTGGATCCCATAAAAATAAAATTTTAATTGTTATTATTTTAGAAAAAATGTTGGTAAATAGGGCCATTTTTGCCTGCCACTATAATGTAAATAAAATTCGTTTAAAGAAAGCCCATTTCTCCATTGATAACTACTAATTTAAGTTTGATAAAAACAAACAATATTGCTGACAGCACTAAATGCTAACTATCCGTCATCTGTTCCTTTCCTTTTTGGAAAAATAATGATAAATTAAACTCATGTTTAAGTAAATAGTACTTCAGTAGATAATTATTTTGGTATATTAATATATTTTAGTAATTTTTCAAAATAAATTATCGCTAGAAAAATTAGTTAAATTTAAATATAATTATCAGAATCAGTCGAAGGCGAAATTTCTCCAAAAAAAATATTCTGTACTAGCTGCCTCTAGCGACCAGTCGGTTCGCCAGTATTAATGCTCGCCAAAGTTTGCTCGCTAATATTTTATGTAGCTGTGTCTCATAACAGGTTTTTCACCAAAATATTTTTAAACCAAGCAAATTTTGATAATCATAAAATTCATTTATAGTATTATTTATTATTATTTTCTTCAGATGATCTGTTCACTGTACTACTCACCTTTCTCTTTCTATCCGAGCAATGATTGTCCCGGAATTGATATTTTACTTAAATGGTGGAGGGAAAGGTCTAAAATTCTGTTTTTATAGAATAATGAGATTCAAATTTTCATAAATGTAAACACACTAAACAAATAAAGACACAATTGGTTTTCGAGAGATGCAAAAGCTTAAAAACAGCTTGGAAAATGCCTCGCACAGACGAAATAATGGTGACATACACACCCTTCTTTTCTTTTCTATCCTTTTTTTTCTTCACTACTTTTCTTTCTATAAACCCTTTTCCCCTTTGTTATTACTTTTTTCTTCCCTGTCCAGACTTTATTTTGAGCAGGCATAGATTTAATATTCATACCGACTAATAATAAAAGCAACTATTTTCTTTTTTTAAAACATCTCGTTATTTATGAATGAAAACCAACTGACTTCGCGTATTTCTTTCTAAACAAATCATAATTTATTACTTCCTGCTATCTAACTCAGTTGGTGTGGGGAAAGGAAATGAGGATTTTTGGTGGGAAAGTAAGAAAAGTGTCGTTTTAACTATTTTCAACGCAGTTTTTTAATTTTTTCTCTCCATAAGAACCATCCTCGTGTCTTAATGAAAATATTTTTTTAAAAAAATTAGCTGAATCGGTCAAGCCGTTCTCCAGTTTTGCGCTTAGCAACGCATTTCGAGTTGCATTTTTATTAATATAGATAATTAGCCTCAGCATTTTCTGCTTCATTTAAAAGTTTCTGGTTCTCTGCTTCATAATTAGAATCAATAAGTTCAAGAACCAATATTCAAATCCATCTCCTAAGCCTTTTATAATATTAAAACACTAAAAGGGAGTTACGGCCTCACAGATGTCGTGCAAAGTACTAGCTGAAATATTTTTAAAAGTATCCGCCGAAAACGGTTGAAAAAGTGCATGTGTAGGGAAAGTCACAAAATAAGACGCTACAGGGCCAAACCATTGAGTAATATAGAATTGGGGGCTGCGAAAAACCATCATTAGAGGTCTGAGACACGGCATCCCACCGTTAAGTGTTCAACTCCCTCCATTAAGAGCTCTCTTAAAACGTTGTTGAATTCAATCACAACAATTATTAAAATTTGAACAATGTGCAAGTTATCACAATATTTTTAATGAATAAAAAATCTTATGAATCAAAGATCCATAAGATTTAATGATGATCCTTAGTTTGCAAAAATTAATAATACTTTCAAATACATTCTAAAATCTAGGGAGTTTCCATTTAACATATTTAACTCTATAATGATGCTTAGAACATTATCATATAAAAGTGAAGGGATCTGTTTATTTTTCAAAGGATTAAAGGCTACTGGAGATGATTTAAATAATTTAATTTTCTAATGTAAAACATATTATCCTAAAGACAAACAAAAACTGAGTTACAAATGTGGGTTTTTAATCACTTTTAAACTGAATAAAATGTCGACAACATTCTTATTTGTACCTTAAATCTTATTTCGAAAAGACTGCGTAAACAAATAAATGCGTCAAGGCTTAGAGCCTAATTATCTTGTTTGCAGTTAAACCAATTGCATCATCTAATGAAATAGCATGGATACCGTGGAATGAAAAGAAATTGGACGCAATTAAAGTAATGCTTTTAGCTAAGCATTCTTTCAACTAATCTTGCATTTCCAAGATTGTTGTTTTAAAAAAACCTTTGTTTGTTCTTTATATTATAACTTGTTTATATTAATAAGTATTTTTAATCAAAGAAGTTTTAAATAGCATATAATCAAAATGCAAAATGAAATATGCTTGCTTAAAGTGGCAATTTAGAAATCAACGCATGCTCTAGAAATAGAATTTTTAAGAAATTTTTATTACAAAAAAATATTTTATTAAGAGAAAAATATAATTATAAGCTACGCCACTCATTTGAATGTATAAATATGGATTTTATATAAAAATTCCAACAAACAGCTGAAAGAAAAAATAAGTATGTTGCTACACATTATTGATTTCTTTTGAAATACGTTTTACATATCAAAAATAATTTAATTCAACAATAATTTATACTTTATCTGAGAATACGACATTGTTTGTTATATCTAATGTCAAGTATAACTTCTAATGTTTAGATATAACTTCATTTTCATGATTTATCCAATATTCAAACATTAAAGCTCTATTGTTTTAATTGCCTTACTTAACCTCTATTTATTATATTTGTAAATCGTTCTAGTCAAAGCTAATTCCAACAAATCATAGCGTTGTTTGATGTAAATGTTCGGTCCGTATATCTTCTATATTTGGCGCGGTTGTAACTTTAATTTATTATTCGTCTTGTAAACTGTACAGACATTAAACGAAATCCCTCTTCATCAATTTTCAAGAATGGAAGAAAATCTCAGAATTAAATGTTGGTAGAGTAATTAAAGCTGTTTTAATTTGAAGTATGCAGTATAATTATTTTTGGAAATTAGCACAAGAAATATCTTTTAAGTCTCCAAATTTCCTATCTTATTTTTAAATTTCCTATCTTAAAAATGGTATTTTTTAAAACTTTGAAACAGAGTAAAATTTAATTTTATACAATATTGCAAAGAAGCAAAATATTGCAATAAGCAAATTGTAGCTCAAGATCTGACTCAAGGAGAAAGCTCAAAGATCTGACCTACAGGGCATCGTTGTGCACATACATTTACATTTATTAGTACTCCAGATGAAATATTTTGAACTATAGAAACATTTAGAGAAGGCTGCAGTCATTAACATTTAAAATAAAGGATAAATAAAAGATGAAAATTTATACAAAAGAAAATTATAACTAAAAGGAAACTAAATGTGAAATTTTCTGTCACACAATGTCATGCTATGGTAATTTAATTTTCCAGTAAGGAGTGTTATATTTCAATGTATATCACAATTTTATTTTTCTTATATTTAAATATTTTAAGCATATAGCCTTAATATGCTTAATATATATATTATATATATTAATATGCTTAATTTATATATTAATTATGCGCATTTAAGCATATATCTACCGTATTTAATATTCTATATCAAATGATATGGGAAGCAGAATGCCACACCTCCCGCCGCATATATTCTATTTTATTATAGTAGAGATATTTACATTTAGTAAATCCTCAAAAAGCAGGTATGTGACATAATTTAATACATAATAGTGTATACAATTTTTTCTACCAAACCAGAGATCCATTCTATCTTAAAAAAAACAGTAATGACTTCAGGTATACCCTATCTAAGCCAAAAGAAATGATAAATATTCTCACAATTTAATAAATAATGAATTAACATGAAGTTTGCAAATTTTGAATACTTAGCAATTAAAAATAAAAAAGGAAATATTTTTCCCCTTCTCGCTTATATCTATTTAAAATTAATATTGCAATTCTTAAACAAATACAAATAAACAAAATGAACGTAATATCGTTTGCTTATCCTGGTAGAAACAGTTTTAAAATTGGGAGAATTCACATTTACGAGCTTACAATCAAGATTAAATTCTTTGTTTTCTCTTTCCAAAAGCAATCTCATTTTCAAAGAAGCTTAACCGCTGCGCAAGCAGTAAATATTTATTATTTTATCCCACAGTCTCGTTCGTTCTTGAAAAATTAAGTCTTAACTGTAACGCAAAATCAAACAAAATGAAGATTCAGCGGGATTCGTCCTCTAATTGCTGCTCTCCAAATGAGAACTGCGTAGAGATGATTTGTTCTCGCTTATTTGCTCTGTTGTTGCTCATTCTGAAAGATGAAGAAAACCAATTCCGTCTAACGGGAGTTTTATCCTATTTCATTAATTAACAAGGAGGTTACATTTTCTATATTTCTTCTTCACCAAAGCACTTTTCTTTTCTGTATTTTCTTGATCCAAATCAGCATAATATACTAAACAATTCACATTATTTATGGAATTTTATTATTCTCAGAAATTTCTGTGTTTCTATATTTCATGCAATATATTAATTATTTCTTATAAAAGTATTTTCTACATTTTTTAATTGTAGATTTAAAAGTGGGAGAAAGGTATCTGTTCGAATTAAGTCATAAACTATAATCGACTACATCGACCACCACGATGGCACAAAGAAAAATCTGAATGACCAGAACACCGTAACAGTAACACTGACAGGAATTGTGTTGAATCCTGCTGGCCATCACCGGCCACGATACCAAATATTGCTTCATATTTGTTCTACATTCTATTTTCTAATACTATTTTTAACTATTGTTCAAAACGAATACTTAGAATTTCATTATCACATTATAATTTATATTCTTATCAAAAATCGTAATTGGATTTTTTTAAACCTGAATATTTAGTTCCATCTCTTTAATTCCTTTTTTTATCAAATAAGCATGAAACAACAATCATATAAGATGTCCCTCATCCCCTTATTAAAGATGGAAACAGGTGAAAACTGTGTTCGTCCTATTAACTCTGGGAATTTTGAATTCCTGCAATATAAAACTTTCAAATTTCTATCAAGAGTATATTTGTAGGATAACTATAGTGCTTTCTAATATAAAAAAATATATTTTCTAAAGATGTTTTACGTAACATGGGAAAAAAATTAAAATAACTTAAATAAAAATTAATAGATAAGTGAATTTAAAAGAGATGTAATTGGTGGTATTTCCGGTGTATTTTGAATTGACATTATAATCTCTTGTTTAGTATAATTGAGAATAGGTTTATTTACACAAGGGGTTTAGAATCACTAAGATAGAGCTAAAACTTTCTTACTAGTGCTATGACACAATCTTCACACTTCAAAATATACGACATCTTATCTCTTATCTAAAAGTACTAACTGTGCACGTCACTACATGATAACCTGTAGCAATTACTTATCAACACCAGCAATATGAGAATAGATATAGCTACCATAATCAAGTGTTTTGCTTTAGTAAAATATTTTAACAAATTCGATACGTGAGATTTTGGTAATTGATTTCAAATCATGAAAAAAAAGACAGAATTTACAGAAAAAGTTTTTAAATACAGAGTATATAGCCACAAAGTATAAATGATAAAAGTATTAAATTTTATGAATAAAATTAGAATCTAAATATACCACTATCCAACCAAGATTTTAAAAAAGATGCTAGGGTAGTAAAAAGAACATTAAATTATCTCGAATTACATTACATGAAATGCATTTTTTTAAATTGAAATAAATGTTTATTTAAAATGGGTAATTTTGAACATAAAATTTAAAGAAAATAACAGTTATATTTTGGTAAAGAAGGTAACGGTTATATTTGGTAAAGTAAAAATGAATGTTTAAAATTTCTCTAAATACATATATTTTTAGAGTAAATAAATGTTTACAATTTTTTAAACATACGTTTTAAACCAAAATGAGTGTTTAAAATTTCTAGAAAATACTTTTAAATGTAATTGAATATTTCTGCCGAAAGAGGGCGCTGCACCGCCTCTTATATATAAGTACGAATTTTAGAATGTATCAAATCACCATATGTGTGTGCTTCTGTGATGACTCAAATGAAACCATCAAAATAGCAATAGTTACCTGTTTTTCCCTAGATAGCTGTCGGGATGAGTTTGTTTCGTAAAACTTAGGTACAAGACATTTTTGTTGTTAGGAGTGGGATATTTACTCGGTTTTTTGCATTTGAGTTTTGAGCTTTTCGTGGTATAATTTGTTGTTTTGGTTTGGGAATCTTAATCGTGGTATAATTTTGGTTTTAAAGGTTTTATTAGCCAAATTTCTAAGGTAACATTTTAAATGTATGGTTTTTGGGTAGATTTTAGTGATTTCATTGATAATATTTTTGTAATAAGAGTAGAAAATGTTTGGTATTTTCAGGAAGAATGACGTAAGGTTAGTTGCGGTGGAGATAGATTTGGATGCCACAGAGAACCTAATATTAATAGATTTGAAAAAATTAATTAAGAAAAATGAGGTTTAAAAGAAAGAACCAGATTTTTGTTCTAGCTAAAATCGATAATATTATCGAGAGTAAAAAATTAAAGAAGGAAAATTAGATAAAAGAAAATAAGATAAGGTGGTTGAAAATGGAAATAGTAAAATTGTCACAGTTAGATAAACCGTTGGAATTGCAAAAAGGGTTGAATGGTTCAGGCCAAGGTTATTTGGATACATTAAATCAAAATGTTGTGAGTTAGACTAAAGTATCAAAACATTGACCATTCCCGTACCTACTAAAGCAAAGATCTTTAATTTGTTCTTCCAGTTGTTGGAAAGAGCGTTTAAAACCAAAAACGTGCCAGCCGGTGTGAAAGCAGAGATCTTGTTGAATATGTTACAAGAAAGGATTTCAAATTTAATGGTTTATGTAACTGAGAAAGACATCGTGGATTATGATAAACTTAAAACTATTGTTTTGAAGGAATTTCATCCCACCCTCCATTAATTTTTGGAACAATTTCACAACTTAAAAAAATATTCAACAGAAAATTATGCATAATTCGCACCTTGACTGAGTTCTAATTTCGAATATTACAGCAGCTTGAAGTTCTAATTTCGAATATTACAGCAGCTTTCGAATATTAAAGCAGTTGAGGATTTAAAATCGTTATATCAATTGATAATCTCAGATAAGTTATTTAGTGAACTTGATACTGAGTTAAAAACTCATGTGGAGGTAAATTAGGGAGAACCATGTTTTAGACGA
>JAOUZG010053140.1:26074-74138 GCA_026289955.1 Argiope argentata | reverse complement strand
TGGTATTTATTTGGCTTAAAGGGTAAACAAAAGGTATAGTCTACTTCTACGGGACCATATTCAGATGTTGGATGAAGGAGAAGTATAATATCTTTGATTAATAAATACTGTAATTATTACAATAAATCAACATACAACGTATCGAATGTGTATCAATCTAATACAAGGAACATTAGATATAGATTTCATAACACTGGGATCTATCTGTTATCTAATTATATCGGATTTAAAAGACTTTCAGTGATAGATAAAGTATTCTTTGTGAATAGTAATAATTCCTGCTTCAAGATTTTTCTTCGGAAGGTTATGTGAGAACTTGCAAATCATGAAATTGTTTTTGTGGTGGTTTGCATCTCCCGCTTATTCATTATAAGAGAGATGGTAATGAGGGTTAAAGCATGCAGCTCGATAGTGCAATTCTTATGTAGCCATTACAAGTGTACCTACAGGATTTTTTTTACTTAAGTGCAGTGTTTATGCTAGTAAAAATCGAATTAAATTTGAGTAAAATGATAATATTTCTGTGTGATAATGGTAGAGAAATAAGTTGGTGTACCCCATCGTTGGCTAATTGTTTGAAATTAAAATCGATTCGGTAAGAAAGGTTATCAGGATTTTTTTTCCATTGGTTCTGTCAAGCCTGTTTATAGAACATATGACGTCGGAGCAATAATCCTCATCAGATGATAGAACTCTAATTAGTAAATTTCTGACGAAGTACTAATAACCGATGCAATCACTACAGCTTCTGTAGCTATTCCCAACTCAGATGTCCTTAAACGTATGCAGTCAAAAAGCTTATATCTTACCGATACGTGTGAAAACAACACAAAAATTGAGATTCTGATTGGAGGAGATGCCTTTTGGTCTATAATAGAGGCATCTTGAGTTGAGAAATTAAACAACACAGTGAACTATTTTCCTATTATTTTTGGGTTCGCATTACAGGATACTCAAAACGGAAGAAATGCCTCTGCTTCAACTATGGTGTTTTAATCAGATATTCAGGTGCTATGAGACTTGGAAACGCTGGGCATCAGGGATGAGGCTGAAATGATCATAACTGATAGGGAAAGGCTAAACCAATTTAATACGAAACTAAAATTTAAATATTGAAGATATGAGGCCTAATTATTTTGAAGGCCTGATTCCAGAGAAGTGGAGAATAACTTTAGTCTGGCCAAGAGGCGATTTGAAGAATTGAAAAAAGGGTTCAATAAAAAGTAATGGGTGACTAGAGCTTATTGAAAAACAATTAGAGATCAGGAAACCAATGAAAAAATTGAAGAATGTGGTAAGGAGTAATAAGGAGTAATAGTAGTAAGAATATGGTAAGGATAAGAATAAATATTTCATGCCTCATAGAACAGTGGTCAGGCACAGAGGTAGCGCGTCTTCCTCGTGTTCTGAGAGTTACGGATTCGAGTCTCGGTTCGGGCTTCGGGCATGGTTGTTCTTCTGTGTGCTATCTGTGTGATGTGTGACTGTGCTCCCCTGTAAAACGTAGCAGTTCAAGCAAATGTGGTGAGTGTGTAGCTAAGTCGTACTCTTGGCCATAGTTGGCGCTACTTCAAAAACAAGAGACGCTCCTTTCGGCTTAAATCTGCTGCTATACCAGCGGGGGACTTGTCCATGGGCAAGTGCCATAAGTAACAACAACAACAGTGGTCAGAGCGGATAAGCAAAATACTAAAGTTAGCATGGTTTTTAATTGTGGTTTTCAAATCTGGTCAAAATATGTCACAATGATTATTTAGAGGCTGGTTCGAATTGGAATTCTAGCAGTTTTGAGGTAATAAGGAAACTTAGAAGATTTAAGGTTGCATTTCATGGTGAAATTGAAAAGGCATTTTTAATGATATGAATGAATCTTGAAGATAATAGATTTTTGAAATTTCTTTGGGATGGAGGTAGAAATCATGAGGACTTTAGGATTATGCAGATGACTAGATTATATTTCGGATGCAAAACTTATCCGTTTATTTTGAGTTCTGTAACTAAACACCATCGAAATAGTAAGTTTCCCGTTCTTTCCAAGATAGCTAGATATTCGGGTGAGTTTGGGTTTGCATCGTAAAACTTAGGCACAAAACATTTTTGGTGTTAGAAGTGGGATATGTGAAATTTGAAGATGAAATACCCGGTTCAATTTCAATGCTAAATTCTGCTTTGTATGTGAATAATTTGTATTTCAGTGCAGATAATGTGATAGAAACGTTTGCTTTATCAGCAGATGCGGTGAAAATTTTGAAAAGTGGTGGATCTAAATTGAGAAAATTGAAGTCCAATAGTAGTGGCTTGAGAGCTTTGTGGATAAAAAACCGATTTTTTGAGAGTGAAAAAGGCGTTCAGTTGAAAGTGCTAGGGAACCCCAAAAGAGATGTTTTGTCACCGGAAGTGAAAGGGTTGGTGGATAGTTTGGGAAGATTGGATAATACAAAACACTGTGCTCTAAATACTAAAGCAAGAATTTTTGATCCTGTAGGATTGATTGCACCATTTGTAGTAAGAATTAAGTGTTTGTTACAAGAGATCGGGAAAAGAAGTGTGCACTGGGATGATTTACCAGAGAGCTTAAGTGGATCACATGGTGTAATAAAATTAGGGCGTTAAAGGCAATAGTTATTCCTAGCAGTTATTAACAGGATTGTGGGTAAGGATTAAAAGAAATTCATATATTTTTCGATGCAGGTCCTAACATGCAATAAACTATATAAGATATGTTGATAAAACTGAAAAATGTAGAGTGTCATTTTTGATATTCAAGTGTAGAGTATTACCAGTTAAAGCATTAACGCTACCTACGTTGGAATTGATGGCTGTTGTCATAGGGGTTAGACATGCGAAATTACTAGAAGGTATTCATTGCAAAATTGTCAAGAAATTCTTCTTTTGGACGTATTCTCAGATAGTACTGTATTGTATTAAAGGAAATGCCAAGAGATGGAAGCAGTTTGTAGCGAATCGTGTTGTAGAGATGCAGGAAAAGTCGAATCCGAATGATTGGTTTTATTGCCCATCGGCAGATAAGCCAGCAGATTTGCGCACTAGAGGAGTTTCTGTTGAAGATTTGATATCCAGTAAAAAATGGTGTCTCTATTTGTTGCGGAATTGTAATTATTGGAAGAAAAATCAGTCAAGCAATCGCAGGGTGTTGATAATTCAGAAATATTGAGGGAGCATAAGGCAGATTCAGTTATTTGTTTTGTAGTTAAGATGGAAATGATCGAGGAGCTTTCGAATAAACTTTCAATTTGGAGCAGATCGCCAAGTGTAATTTCGTAATGTTTGAGATTCGCGGAAAATAGTAGATTAAATAAGGTGCCAACACCGCATTTAGAATGTTTGGAGCTGAAGGACTCGCATGATAGAATTGTACATTAGGCTCAGAAACTACATTTTCGAGCGAAATTTCCGTACTAGAGAAAGGAGATGTAGGGATTGAAGATAAATTGATTCAGCTTTTTGGATAATAAAGGACTTTTCAGGGTTAAGGGAAGAAATGGAAACTCCAGTTTGTCACCGAGTATGAAGCATCCTTTGATACTATCAAAAAGACATCCTGTAACAACTATATTCATAAGATTGTACCATTTAAACTATCTTAATGCAGGAGTTCAATCAGTTCATTCTGCTATTAAACAGACCTATTGGATTTTGAGTGCTAGGTCATCCATAAAAAATCGTAAGAATCTGCGGCATCTGTTTGCTGTTTCGTACAGAATTCTCAAAACAAATAATAGCCGATTTACCCGATTTACCGTGTCATGACAGGTAGGGTATTCCTGAGGGCCGGCGCAAAATTTTGTGGACAATTTCTGATTACTCCTCGTCGTGAAAGAGGTATGAGACCCTTGAAGATGTAAACCTGAGTCTTCTTTTGTTTCATCAAGAAAGAGCTTCACTTGCAGCTCGTCAGTGACCTGAGTGATGATGCGTTTCTTGCATCTTTCTAGCGCTTCGTTGGACGGAGATGAAACTTTCCGTGGTATTCAGCGGTTGTGAGACCAATTTCGTCGGGATTAAACGTGTGCTAAAACTGTGGAGTTAAAAGACGATTGGTTGGTGTTTGGCCAACGAAGATGTTGTATGGAGAACAAATATTCTATCGGCCCCTCATTTCGGTGGAATCTGAGAGGCGTTTGTGAAATCGATGAAATATCACTTTAAGAGATTAATTCGATGTCAAATCCTGACTAATGGAGTGTTTACAACCGTTTTTGTGGAGGCTGAAGCAGTGCTAAACTTCATACCATTGGTGGCTGTGTCGGATGATCCAGAGGATTTCTCAGTGATTACGCCTGGGCATTTCCTTATAGGATCAGAATTACAGAAATTCTCGGAGCCTGATCTGAAGGGCCGAAAGATATCCATTCACGATAGACTGAAAATAATAAATTGATCAATCAAATGTCACAGTCCTTTTGGAGATTCTGGTCCAAAGATTATTTTTTCCCAAACTGCAAGTGAGAAACAAGTTGAAAATTCCTTGTTGAAATTAAAAGGTCAACGATTTGGTGTTGACAAGAGACGACAATATACCTCCATTAAAGTGGAAAATGGCAAGAGTCTTGGAGATCTTTGAAGGAACTGGTGGCTACGTTATAACAGTTAATCTGAAAACTGCAAATGGTGAGCTAAAACGACCAATCTTTAAACTCGTCAATCTTTAAACTGTTTATTTAGTAATTTTGTTTGACTATGTGTTCTGACCTTTTGATGACATTCGTCATTGGGCGCCAGTATTAAGAATTATTTATTTGCTGCAAGAGGGCGCTGCGTACTTTCTGCATAAGTGCATCAATTCAGTATGTGTGTGTTCTTCAGTGATTACTGAAATAAAAGCATCAAAATAGCAACAGATTCCAGTTCTTCCCTAGGTAGCTTTTGGGGTGAGTTAGGATTTGTTTCGTAAAACTAAGGTTCATAACAGTTTTCGAACATATATTTTAACCCTTTGCATTCCAAAAAATAATTAGAAGAAAAATTATTTACCTAACACAAAGATTTGTTTATTGCTATGAAAAATAAATATACATAATTCTTTTAAATCGAATTTCTTTGAAAAATTAATCTACATCTCTTGGCCCTTATGCAGGCGTTTTTAACAATTAAATTTGAAAAAATAAATAAACAAAACTTCAATATGATGCACAATCTTGAATGTTGAGTCAGAAACGCTATTGGACTGATAAGGGTTAAGCAAAAATATTTTTTTTATTTTCTCTATACTTAGAAATAAAAATGATTTTCTATATGCCTGATTGTAAAAATGAATGTTTGAAATTTCTGAAGGCATCCTTTTAAATACAAATGAATTATAAAAATATTTGTATACATATCTTTAAACAAAAGTGTATGTTTAAAATTTATCTACATGTTTCTCTTATCCAGTGGTCTGATATCCAAGCATTCGATTTAAAATGAGAAGAAAACACAAATAATAACTATAATAATATTTATAAGATAATATGTCTTTCCTTGTAAAAAATAGTCCTCTTTCATGTAGGAATCAATACCCTCTTTATGAAAATAACTCCTTTAATTAATCAGAGAGGGTCTGATGATGCAAATGCAAATGAAGGACGCATACTTCAGATGAGTGGGATTCCTTTGATGTTTCAGCTAGCGTTTCAATTAGATCTTCGGATCTCATTCACAAGGCCACGTAATCACGAGTCACTAGATCCGATGACTTTCTGATTAGAGGACGGCTAATAATAATTACTGCATATCTGTTAATTAGGAACTCATGCAAGATACTTGCCAATGTATGTAGGATGAATTTCTCGCTGTATATAAATCGAAATAAGCTGGTTTATTTAATATTCAATATAAAATTATGCTTTTTTAAAATATATAGTTAAGGTTAGGTGCTATTTGAAATTATAAGTCCTTTAGTGCATAAAAAAATATATTTATAAAAATGTAATGGCTTAAACATTATTCTCCATTGTGTTAATTGGTTTTGTCAATAAATTACTTGACTTCATATCGAACTCTATTTACTGTTTTGTAGCCAACCAGATGCCATTATAGTTATTTTTTAAAATTGATTAAATTAGTACCTAAAGTAATAATAATTAAGATAACATAGTTCTTATAGCACTATTAATTTTATTTTTGTATTTTCGTTACTAATCGTTAAGACAGATTAGATTAAGTTTTGTGATGGTTGTTTTAGTATCTGCATAATTAATTCATACATCAAGAAAGGAAATACTGAATTTTATAAAACCAGTATTCATTTTAGAATTTTTGTTACTAAACCATATTTAAATTTTGTTTATCTTTGCTTTATCTTTACGTCTTTAACAGAACGAAAATATTATGTAAAATCTTTGCTGAAGGTATTTCATATTTTATTGATGCATGAAAAGAAATCGATGCAAAACTTCCTAATGCATTTTGTTATTAAATAGGTGATTAAAACTTTATTATGTTACATGCATATCAATATTTTAAAAAATATTGGAACTTGGAAGAAATGTAATTTCTAAAATTCGGAAATCACAAAATCAGCCTCTGTTGGATATTTTCATAAACAACTCATCTTCTTAGCTGTAATTCATCTCATATTTAGACATACACAAATGAGCATATTTAGATATACATAAAAACATATTTAGCCGCATATTTAGACATACACAAAGGAAATATAATTAATGTGCGGTCAAGTAGTGGATAGGTTTGCGGTCAAGTAGTGGATAGGTTTGCGGCCAAGTAGTGGATAAGTCTGCAGCCAAGTAGTGGATAAGTCTGCGGCCAAGTAAAGGATTAATGAATAATTAAAAGCAATTACACTTTATTTGAACTATTTTCATCCGATTTTAATCTATGGCGTGAAATTCTGGCATGCATTAGCCGAACCTTTCGTCATTGTAGTTTCAAATAGTGAAAATCCATCAAATAATTATAATTGATATAATTCATGTTTTAATTACGTTAAAAGTAATGGATTTGTTATGTTGACGCATTGCACCGTAACTGTCTTAACCCTTAGTAGCCTGGTTTACGAAAATGATTTATTTTTAGTATTACTTTGTTAGCTTGAAAATAAAACAATAATGACATTTGATTTTTTTAAAATTTCGTTGGAAAGAATATTATACAACAGTAAAATACGTACAGCCAACCTATAAAAAAAAACTAATAGTAATGTGAACATTCGGTTTAAAAGATTGGTATCAAAATTGAAACTCTAGGTTATTAAGGGTTAAGTGGATGTGTGTAAGAAATTGTATTAAACCAGAATTCACATAAGTAGAGAATACAATCAAAGCGCAACATTTTTCTTTGTAAAAAAAAATTAATTTTTAGTTTTGTATAAAGAGGCCCATATTTTATGTAATATCTTCCATGAATAACGATTTCTCGATTCAGTTTTCTCAAGAAATATAAATGAATTTAAATGCATAATTGATAGCTTCCTCGAATGAAATTCCAGTGCTAGGTAATGAAATGTAGTCTTTTTAAAATGATGAATTTAATTTTTTTGATTAATCCTAATCATTTTCTTATTCCACTCTCCATCTGAACTTTCCTAAAAATACAATATTTCTGAAATTGATATTTGGGAGTTTTTCCACTGAGCTTTTGTAGTTGAAAGTAGAAAAATAATTTTTGTGAAAATTATGAAGAGAGAAAAAGGCTCTTAAAAACTTCAGATATATATATTTTAATGAATTATCTTTGTATTCCAACATCTTAAATTAAAAAATGAGATTTTATTCTGTTATTTACTTCTAATAACAAATAAGGGAGTGTATTTTATAACTAGATACTTTAAAGTAACTTTAAAATATTAAAACAGCTTAAAACAGTTATAAAAATTGAAACATACAAACGTATAAAACATGCTTAATTGTATGTCCACTATGATTTTCTAATCATATTTCCTAATTTTACAATCTAATCTTTTGCAACGTTAAATTGGAATTTTCATCAGTGAATAATCAAAAATAAAGGGCTGTGCATTTTTTTAATTTTTCGCTTGTCTGAAGCATAGGAATAATGGGCAGCAAAAGTGTGTATGGGAAATTAATATTTTGTTTCATATAAGATATAAACTATTGATATCGAAATTATTCAAGCTTCATTCGCTTAATTTAAAGAACAAATATAATTTCTAAAAAGTGTATGTAAACAATAATTTTGAATTTTTTTTAGCAGTATACTCAAATTATATAAAGTATAATTATTCATTTTTTAAGTCTTTATTTATTCAAAGTAGATTACAAAATTTAAAAATTTAGTTATTTAGCCATAATTCCATTGAACAATTTGTATTTTCTAAAATGCAACTCATGCAATATGAAGAAATTAAAATCAGAAATTCGGCGTCCTGGTACAGAGGTAGCGCGTCTTCTTCGTGATCTGAGCATCCCAGGTTCGAGTCCTGATTAGGGCATGGTGGTTCTTCTGTATTCTATCTGTGAGGCGCGTGAATGTGCCCCCATGTGAAATGGGGCTGTGCAAGTGAATGGGGTGAGTGCGTAGCTAAAGTTGTATTCTTGGCCCTACTTCAAACAAGATACACTTACTATCGGCTTAAATCCACTAATGCATCAGCGGGGTTGTCCATGGCAACTTCCATTAGTAACAACAACAATAATCAAAGGTTTCAAATTACAGCAAGTTAGGATGGTTATTTAACACATTCGAGTTTAACTGTCATTATTTGTTTGAAAATCTGTATTTTCATAACTGGTATAATTGCTTTCAAATATATAACTAGAAACTGAATTGGAACATAATTACTTTATCCCAAAATTAAAAGGGTTTTTGGAAATTAACAACTAACAAAAAATGTTTCACTTTCATTAATTTGCTTAACCACAGATACCTCTAAGAAATGTATCGATATAATAAATTTCTGAAAAAAAAAACCTCTAAGAATCGTCAAATTTTATATAAATATAATTTTTCCATATTATTACAGATTAATTGCTCCCCTGAAGCATAAAAAGGTTTTTCATCAATCATATGCAATACGACATATTTGTTGGACAGGTATAAATTCCTATTGAGCTCGAAAGTTAATTATGCTCAATTCTGATCCAACCTTTCCTTGGTGGGTTTCATCTGATATGCAATCAACTTGGAAATATGTAATTAATTTCCTAAAATCACTGTAATGACTTCCGGAATATCACAACAGCAGTGACATATTGATTTGATAGTGAGTTCATTAATTTGTAATGACTTAATACGTCGAGCAAGTGTGGGAAAGGGAATTAACTCGGGGAAGGTGATAAATTATTGCATTATTGAAAATAATATCTACTACTAATAAATATCATATAAAAGGATGCGTTGTATAGGAAAAACTGTCTGACTTAAACTACTAAACGTTGGACAACTAAAGTAAAAATGTGTAGTTAAAAGAAAATTTCTTAAAAATTAATAACATAAATATCAAAATTGAATGAAATGTATAGATTCCCTACCGTAACTTTCAATATTATAATACTGGAGTTCATTATAACGGTGCAAAATTAATTTTTAAATTTGGAAAAGTGTTCTTTTATTGTTGCATGTGCAATTGTTATACAACCCGTTCTTCAGATTTGGTATTTTGTAAAAAATATCGTTTGCATTCTTTTGAAGAAAATATCACAATTTTACGTCAAATTCAAATAGTTTTTTTTAATTTTTCATCTCATATTTGCTTGCCTCATTGTCTTTGTGGTGCAACAGGAGAGAGCATCACCCCCCTTTTCGCCAAGGATATTTAGCGTCAAATATGGCAACCCGATGTTGTCGTTGGAGGATATCTTCCTCCGGGGGATAAGACGCAAGAACAAGGGGAGTTAGCGATTTTGAAAAGTGCGCCAAGGGGGTGATGCTCTCTACGGATCAACTGTCTTTGTTGTTTGTAGCCAAGAAAGATTTACCTTATTTTCATTGAAACTCACAAGAAAAATTAGATAATGAAATCATACCCTACTTCAAAGCAGAACATACGAAATAGATTCTTTAAGCACTGAAGTAATTCATTTCCTTAATTATTATTAATTTTTGAGGGACTCTATTTACATACATTTATTATTTATGTGATAAATGTAAGTCATGTGACTTATTTTACAAGTTATGTCACTTTTTTATTACATTATTAGGGAATCCTGAATATCAAGTTATGCACTAAAGGTTTAGCTAAAATTAAATATTTAGCTTAACATCGACGAATTAGATAATCTTAGACAGAGTTAAATACAATAAATTACCATTGCGTTAACTTGAAAATTAAAAATTATGATGATCAAAAATTGTGCGTTAGTTTGTCTTTTGCATATCTGTGGTGTATTGTATTGATGATTAAACGTTTTAAAAGTTTATACTACGACAGAAAGTACAAAGGAAATAAGTAGTTCTTATCAAAATCAGTTCTAAAAAATTAAATGTTTTGAAATTAGTAATAACCAAATTATTGAAATAATTTGATTACTGTAACAAATTCGGACCATTTATCAAATGTTTATGTTAATTCTATTTTATGGAGTTATTTATAAGACAATTAAGGGCTACCTGTGACGTGCAGTTAAAATATTTTGTGTCACTGCGATTTCATGACTTTATCAATAAAATATATATTTTTTAATTTCAGATTTCAAAAGACTTATAGCTCGTAACATTTTAAACGTCTTATGCCGTTATATACATTGTTCTGTATTTTCCCTAATTTTCCTTTTCAAAACATACGCATACATTTTCCTTCAAATGAAGCTATAGTCATGCAGAAGTAAAAACAGTTGTTTTTCATGCATTAAAATGTTTTTGCTGTATTTTAATATAAAAATTTCAAAAAAGTCCAAAAATATAATAAAATAATAAAACTAACTCAGTAATTAAAAAAATTAATTAATAAAAATGAATTTTACAATTTTAAAAATTACAAAACTTAGCTAAATTATAAATTCTAATTAGAAAAAAGTAATTAATATTAAATCAGCGGATATAAAATAATACCAAAAATACCGGTATATCTTTATTCATAATAAAATTTAACAAAACTTTATCGAGAAATATGTTTGAAACATAAAACATATTCTTCCAAGATTTTTTTATCAACCTTAGCTTCAAGAAACATTAGCCCTCAGGGGCTCACCTTCTTTAGGTGAGTACGGGTGTCCCAATTCCGAGGTTCCCAGGGATCTTTACTCACTTTCTGTTTACTCTCTTCTGCTGTCGCTCTGATTCTTCTTTCCCTCGACGGCAAGCGAGGGAGCTCTCCATGAGTAGCGGTCGCCACTCTGTCAGCTTCTTGCTTCTCATGGACAGCCAATGTCCCCACGTGTTGGCCGTGCGTGGCGACCCTTAAGATGGGAGATGCATTTAGGTCCCGAATGTATCAATCGGCTGGTATTCTAGTCATATGGCTAGTATGCTCTAGGGATCAAGCGAAAGTGGTCAACTTCCGGGGCTTGGCGTTAAGGGTGGTCAGTGTTCTCGGATGTGACCCTGAGCGTATAGATCCTGGCCAGCATTAAGGTGGGTACCGAGGCTGAGATGCCCAGAGCCGGCAACTGCCTTCCCTTGTTGGGCTCGATGGTGGGTGGTGCCGTCGGGATCCGAATTTTTGCTCCCTTCGCGTGGGTTCTTTATCTCAGTGTCAACGTCTCGATTCTTATCGTTTTTTTATTGTTAAATCTCTTTCTGATACTATGAAAACTATGTCTCCAATCTTGATTCACAAAACAATTGTTAGCATTATTGTTGAACCAAAAAATATTAAGAAACGCTTTTTAGGTGACCTTCTTGTTGAGGTTTCATCTGCTGAGCAGGCTAATAAAATTATGCAAATAAAAAATATCGGAAACCATGAAGTAACAGTCTGTCCACATAACTCGCTCAACACCTCTCGTGGAATTGTCTCTCAAAGGGACTTGCAAAATGATTCAGAATCTTCTATTTTAGAAGCTTTACAATATCAAAATGTCAGTGCAGTGGAAAGAATTAAAATTAAAAGGGACGGAAAGCTTCTCCTGACAATGCATCTTAAATCAACATTTAATCAACCTGTGTTGCCTAAATCTGCCAAAATTGCATATTACAATTGTCCAGTACGTCCCTTTATTCCAAACCCGTTACGTTGCTGCAATTGTCAAAAATTTGGTCACACCGTTCATAATTGCTGAGGTAAGCAGTCATGCGCTCAGTGTTCTGAAATAGGCCATGACCGCAAAACATGTTCCCTATCCTCTCCAAGGTGCATTAATTGCAGTTGAGACCATCCAGCTTACTCTAAATCCTGCCCACGTTAGATTCGTGAGAAGGAAATTCAAAATGTAAGAGTTACACAAAATATATCTTTCGCCGAAGCCAGAAAAATGGTTACAAGTAGAACCCCAACAAGTGGGAAATCTTTCTCATCTGTTCTAAAAACAACCCTCATATCTACAGGTACACAGACAGAAATATCTCTTGCTAAAATACCGGCTGCTTGGACAAGTGATAACGTTATTTCTAGCCTCGCATGTCCAAATTGTTGGAATAGTAAAACAATCCATCCAAATAAGGTAAATTGTATACCTAATAAGAGCGTTATATCCCAAACTACTGACGTTTCTATAATGTCGTCTCAGATGCCAACATCTTCCAGTGCAAACTCGGGACAGATTTCTCTACCTAATCCAATTCTGGACCCTTAATCTGTACCAAAATTTAAAAGTTCTCAAAGTATCTCTTCTAAAAGTTTAAATAAGCAGAAAAAAGTGAAAGAGAAAAAAATTGAGAGCAAGAAAGCTTGGTTAGATGCCGCCAAGAAAGGCAAAGATGTTTCCAAACTATTGAAAAAACAAACATTATCTTTGCAAGATTTTATTAAAAAAACCTATAATGAAAATGTAAAACGTGAGGATTCACACAAGGAGAACTTATATGGGGATGATTCAATGTCTGAGAGTGCTACTCCGCCACTCTCGCCAAAGACCAGTTAATTTTTGTTTCTTCACACATTTTCTTCTTTCTCTGGAATCGAATTATGGATACACTCGTTTCTTGGAATTGTAGAGGAGTGAATCAGAAAAATTCTGATCTTAAAGATATAATTAATTCCTACCAACCGGCTTGCATTGCCCTGCAAGAAACGCTTTTAAAATCTAATGATACAATTTTATTTCATAGCTACCATGCAATCCATAAGGCCAATGTAGGCGAAAGAGCGTCAGGAGGAGTTGCTCTCCTTATTTCGAATTCTGTGCCTTCTTGTCCATTGGTCTTGAACACTCCATTGCAAGCTGTCGCAGCCAGAATTCACACGCACTCACTTATTACTGTTTGGACACCAAACACACATGTTGATCAGTCTATTTTAAATAATCTTGTTTCTCAACTTCCTGCACCATTCATTATTCTAGGTGACTTCAACGACCACAATCAACTTTGGGGAAACAATAACACTAACAGAAGAAGTCGTCAGATAGAACAGATGCTGGGCGATCATAACCTTTGTCTATTTAACAAAGATGAGCAGACTTACTTTCATGCTCCTACAAATAGTTTCCGTGCATTGGATCTAGCAATATCTTCTCCATCTCTCTACCCCTTTTTTACATTGCAAATAGAAAAAGATTTACACAAAAGTGACCATTTTCCCTTGGTATTAAATGATGATAGAAGATATCACCCGTCTACTACTCACAGTTCTCCCAGATATAAATTAAATGCGGCCAACTGGACCGAATTCACTTCATTAGCAAATATTACAGATGAAATGGTGAATAATATTACAATAGATACAGCAGTAGAGCAAATTACACAGGTTATATTAGCTGCAGCAGATGCTTCGATTCCTAAATCTTCGCCAAAATTTAGGAGACAGCGCAAAGTATGGTGGGACAACGAATGTCAAAAAGCATATAAATTGCAAAGAAAATCCTGGGATACGTTCCGTAGATATCCCACTACTGACAATTACACTCGCTTTAAAAAGGCAAAAGCTATTTCTAGGCGAATCCAAAGATCTAGTAAACGAGATTCGTGGGAGAAATATGTGAACTCCATCACCCCTTCACTTTCTAGTAAGCAACTTTGGAATAAGGTTTAAAAGATATTTGGAAAAACTGAAAGTCATGGAATTTCAATCTTGCTTAGGGATAATGTTCCAGTAAGTTCTTTACGAAATATAGCCAACTCTATAGCTTTGACTTTCGCAAACGCAAGTAGTAATAAACATTACACAAAAACATTCCGAAACAATAAAATTTTAATGGAAAAAGAAAAACTAGAATTCCAAACCACAATAGACGTTTCGTATAATAAACCATTAACACTTTATGAACTTAAAACCTGCCTCAAACGTGTACACAAATCTTCACCCGGACCAGATAATATAAGTTATGATATGATTAAAAACCTTTCAGAAGCTTCTCTTAAAAACCTGCTCTTTCTATATAATAGAATATGGCAAGAACAGTATTTTCCCACTGCCTGGCAAGAAGCAATAGTCATACCCATTCTGAAACCTGGTAAAAATCCCTCGGACCCTGCTAGCTATAGGCCGATTGCTCTGACCAACTCTTTATGCAAACTGTTAGAAAAAATAGTTAATCGCATACTTGTATACTATTTGGAAAGTAACAAAATGTTAAACGTGTTTCAAAGTGGCTTCAGACGAGGACGATCAACTATGGATAACTTGTTGAGTCTGCAAACTGAAGTGCGAAATGCTTTTCTTCGTAGAAATCATTTAGTGGCTATTTTCTTTGATATTTCAAAAGCTTATGACACAGCTTGGCGCTTTGGCATCTTAAAGGATCTTTATAGCTGTAATCTAAGAGGAAACATGCCAATATTTATCCAAAACTTCCTGAAGTTACGATTTTTTAGAGTTAAGATGAGTTCAGAATTTTCTGATGTGTTTGTACAAAAGGAAGGCGTTCCTCAGGGAAGTATTTTAAGTGTTACTCTTTTTGCTTTGAAAATTAATTCCATTTTAGACTATTTACCTTTGTATGTAAAAGGTCATTTATATGTAGACGATCTTTACATTTCTTGTTCCGGGGATTGTATGGCTTTTATAGAAAGACAACTTCAAACTACAATCAATCAACTTACTGGTTGGTGTGATAAGAATGGATTTACATTCTCTTCGGAAAAAACAAATGCTGTACATTTCTGTAGAAAAAGTAACCTCCATCCTGAACCGGAGATTTACCTTGAAAATAATCCTATTAAAGTACTTGACGAGGTTAAATTTTTGGGACTGATCTTTGACAAAAAGCTTACGCTTGCGTCTCATGTAAGTTACTTAAGAAAAAAAATGTGAAAAATCTTTGAATATTTTAAAAGTTCTTTCTAGCACTTCATGGGGTGCTAACTGTATGTCTTTGCTTCGCATTTACAGAGCAATAATTTTATCAAAACTTGACTGTGGTAGCAATGTCTATGGTTCCGCAAAACGCAGCATTCTCCTGAAATTGGATACTGTCCATCATGCTGCTCTACGATTATGTTCTGGAGCATTTAGAACATCGCCGGTACAAAGTTTGTATATCGAATGTAGTGAACCCATCTCTATACATCAGAAGGCAGATATTGTCTCTCCATTATTATTTTAAAATTTTATCCAACCCTCGACATCCCTATTATAATTTTAATCAAAGTCGATACTTACAACGCCTTCAGGCTGCTCGACCATCATTAGTACCTTCATTCTTTGAGAGAATGACTCGTTTAGTTTCAGAACTGCATCTAAAGAGGGAACAAATAGTTTCTGAACAATCATTTCTTTTACCTCCCTGGATTTCTCATGGTATACAGCACTTGAATCCATTTCAAAAATTTTATAAACAAAACACTGCAGATATCATTTATCAGCAAATCTTTGCTGACCATCGTCAAAAATATTGTCAGTGTAAACCTATTTTCACAGATGGCTCTAGAGGTTCTGATTATACTTCATTCGCTTGTATTATTTCAAATTCCGCAATAGCTTATAGAATTAACCCATGTTGTTCCATTTTTACAGCTGAATTAACAGCTATTTTAAAAGCTTTGTTAGTTATTTCCGATCTTACTGCAGATATATATATAATATACACAGATTCACTGAGTGCCTTGGGTTTTAAAATTTTAAACCTATATGACAACCTTATCTGGAAGGGCTTTCAAATTATCTTATGCTGGGTCCCCGCACATGTGAGAATTCCAGTAAATGAAAAGGCTGATGTGGCGGCTAAAATGGCGACTTCTTTCTTGACAACCCAGATCCCTCTTTGTGATTACAAAAATTATGTATGTCACACTATTCATTCTAAATGGCAAACTGAATGGAACACACAAATCCATAGTAAGCTCCATACGATTAAGCCCACAATAGATATTTGGCCAACTTTGCACAGCAGAAAACTGGACGTAATCTTGACTAGGTTGAGGATTGGACACACTTGTTTCACCCACCGACATTTGTTGATGGA
Organism: Argiope argentata; assembly: GCA_026289955.1. Lineage (NCBI taxonomy): Eukaryota > Metazoa > Arthropoda > Arachnida > Araneae > Araneidae > Argiope > Argiope argentata. The sequence goes on along the minus strand of JAOUZG010053140.1, from coordinate 57,720 downwards.
GGATCCAGCACCATTCTGCTCAACATGTAACAACCCTATGTCTGTCTTGCACATTCTTAAAGAGTGCCCAAGATTTTCTGGCCAGCGTCTTGCGTATTTTCAGGGGTCTCACCCGGAATTGGGCGAGTTATTATCCAAAACCCCGCATGTTGGTCTGGTTAGTTTTTTAAAAAGCATCGGTTTTTATAATCAAATATAAACATTGACCACACTTCTTGCATAGTATCTTACTTTACATCATGGATACAACTTTTCATAACTCATTGATTTAAACTTTTAGACATTTGGATTTTGACTTTATTCCATATATTGATTTTATTATAAGTATATACAAATATTTTAAACCTGAGAATGTGACGCAGCTTAGCCAAAAATGGCTTTTGTGCCAAAAAACAATAAATTCAACTCAACTCAACTCAAGAAACATTATATTCAATAACTAGTATTTTAATTTGTTAGAATCAGATATAATAATTGATTCTCCCCCTCCCTATTTCTATATTTTTAAATTTTTTGCATTTATGTTTTCGCTATCAATATTTATTATTTGTAGAATAAAAAATTAATATGCTAACTTATTTATTAACTTAATTAAACTAAAATATGATTCCTTATAAATAATATCAACTGGTGTAGTATTTGACAATATACAGAGAATTTTATGAAGTGTTTAAACAATTTGAAATTGAAGATAAAAACATTATAGAATTATTAAAATAAAAATATATTGCTTTATTCATTATAAAAGCGTATTTTAGCTATGCTCTTATTCAGCTTGCATTTTCTTTTTCAGCAAAATTGCATCTGCTCATGAAGAAAAAATATTTACATTTGAATGTTTCAATATTTCGTGTCATAAAAATATAACATTCACTGGAATTTTGATTATATCTAGAAGAAAATGAACCAACCAGTTTTGAAGAGAAAACTTAAGAGAAACTTTTGGTGAGTTTGAAAGTTTGAGTTTTTTCTGAAACTTTATTTATAATGGAGTGATATTAAAATTTGAACTGATTATAAATATGCATTTTATTACTTTTTCAGGGTCAGTATTTTTAACTGAGTTTATTTCAGAAAGTAGCAGCTAATTCAATTTTTATTCAGCTTAAATTTGATTTTGAATTCCTTTTAGAATTGCTCTGGCATTTCAAAAATGCATTTTTTTGTTCTTAACTTATAAAAATAAAAAAGAATCAAATAGATTTAATAATCTAAAATTAAATCATGTGTTGAAGTGAAGTTTAAACCATATATCATATTAATTCTCTGTAACTTAGTTAGCTGAATTTTATGTAAATAGTTTCCGATTTTCTTCTGTTGAATAATACATAGCAATAATTCCTTAAACTCTTGAAAATAATAATTCGATACTTTTCCATTGTCATGACTGTAAATAAATACAAAGAAAAGAGTCGAAAAACTAATAAATTCTTATTTTTGACCAGATGTTAAAAAATACATGTCATTATTTGATAGATATTTGAATAAGAATTTCACCAAGGGCACTAAAAATGAGTACAAGAAACTTCTGAAATGATAGATGATCCTCGTTTTTTTGGAAGGTAAAGTGTTAGTAGAGGGTCGAGATATATTCATTCCAGTGACAGAACATACTTCCTACATTACGAGCTGCAATGTCACAGATGATGTTTTTTTGGACTTAGTCATAGTCTGAGTGCTGTCCTGGCGATAATGTTTATTTATGTTGCCATAGATTACTGGACGGGAGTACTTCTTTTGACATTGCAACTATAAACATTTAAATGTATTGTGAAGATAGGTTGAGGAATAATGTATTATCCTAGCTTGATGATAAATGTATCTATAAAAATTCATCCAAATTTAAAATAAGTTGTATTGAATATCTCACTATTAAGCACAGTTATAAAGATTTATATTGCTTATAATGACAGTCTAAATATTTTTAATTTTTTAAAGGTGTTAACTTTTATTGATAAAATCATCGATTCAAATATTTTGATTACATGATTTTAGACTTAAAAATATATTTAACGAGTTTTCGTATAGAAAAAATTTTTTTTCTAAAATATTTATCAGAAATTTTTATAGAGATAAGGCTTTATTTATTTTTTTGTTTAAATATTTACAAAATACTGAGTTTGATTAAAGAGGTAAATTTCTCCTTTTTTTATTTACACATTTTTTTATGTTATTAATAAAGTTGACTTTAAAAAACAGAACCAAAGAAAAAAAGTTTTTTAAAAGATTTGTAAAGAAATAAGCATACCTTTCAAGAATTTTTTTAGTTTATTTACTTCTTTATATAAGGATTACGTAGAATTTCTTTCCAGATAAGGAAATAATTAATTGTATATTTGCCTTGCTAATGACTTTTCAATCAAATTTATTAAAAAAAATTCAAAAACAGTATTGTATTTTTTTTTAAATATATGTGAGATTTCGTAACGATTTTTCCCATTTTAATTAGTTTAATCTGAACTTTTTGTAAGATATTATTGCATTTTTTTTCTAATTTTAAAATAATATATTTTTTTTTATTTTCTGTCTGATATATCCCATCATATGAAATCATAATTGAATCAAATGTTTTCAGTTAACAATAACTAATCAATAAAAATAGTTAAAAATTAAATTGACAATTGAGGATTAAAATATCTTTAAATATCTGAAGTTAAATATATTAAAAAATGATTGGGTATAATTTGTCAAATTTTAACTTTGCAAACATAAAACCAGTCAAATTAATTAAAAGTTTATAATATATTCAACATTAAAGTAACATTTCCTTACCTTCAAACCATATTTTTTTTTAAGTTTTATTTTCATACATGTTTTTAATCTTTTCTATATTGTATAAATTTATCATTTTATTAAAAATTATCCAATTGGTCCCATCTTATCGCTTAGTTTCACTAAATAGTTTATAAATAAATGTTTTTGTGTATAGAGTCATGCCATTTGTTTAATTAAAAAAATTCTAACAAGCTCATCTTAAGAAAACAAAAAATAAATTTTATTCTTTAGAAAATTTGGGAATTCAATTTAAAATTCCTTCTATACTATACATGTTGGTAAAAAAAATTCTGATATTATTATTTATTAACATGTTTCAAGGAATGAAATTTACAAATAAATATTTCTCGATTAATATCTCAAATAAATTTGACATAACTTCAATCTCAGAATAAATACAAGGCAATACTTAAACAAAATATCTAAGATCCCAGCATCATTAAAGAGCATATATAAAGGTTAACAATTTTTAAGAATCTTTGGCACAAATTATCTTTCAAACTAAAATTAATTAAGCTTTCTTCTAGTTTTGAAGTTTGAAAAAAAACCACTATTTATTTTTAAATGTGAGCTCATGACAAAATATTGCAAAGTTGCAAGATGCTTTATCTCAGAAAAAAACTTCCACTTCTAATTTAGTAACTTATGTTAAAAATATTTCAGTTGTTTGCGTGTTTAAAATTAATAATTTGAAAGCTATTTTCATAAGGATTTTTTTTGCCAATGGAGTTTACTTTTAGATCAACAAATAGCTATTATGCGTTGAAGAGAAGTTTTTAGAAATAGCGTTTAAAACAAAAATAAATAAAACCGTTCCATTTAATGAATTTCATTTTGTTCTTTAGTTGTTAGACTCGAAATTAAACTATTTTAAGTCTAATTTTTTGGCGTTATTCTGGCACCTATGTAGCGCGTCTTCCTCAGGCTCTGGAAATCCTGGGTTTGAATCCTGGTTTGGGCATGGTTGTTCTTCTGTGTTCTATCAGTAAGGTGTGTGACTCTGCCCCCCTGTAAAAGGGGGCTGTGCAAGCAAATGGAGTGAGAGTGCAGCTAAGTCGTACTCTTGGCCCTAGTTGGCGCTACTTTAAAAAACAAGACGCACGTTTTGGCTTAAATCTGCTGCTGTATCATCAGGGAAGGGGGGGGGGGGCTTTTTCATAAACAAGTGTCTATGAAATAAGTAACAACATACACATACGTAACAACAACAACACTATTTTTTTTTACATTTGATTGGTTTTATATTATAATAAAGGGCATTTTTGTTATCATAATTTTTCATGCTGCGGTTTTACTATCGTAATGTCAGATTTTAATGTTTAAAAAAATCAATAAATTTTCTGAAGATCGATGCTTTGACGACAATACGTTATTTAAAAATTACTAGACCTGAATGATTAAATAATTGATACATGTAGTTAAATTTGGTTTCTATACACAAGTTGCCATCTAGCAAATTTTTTTAGAATTTTTTATTTTTATTCTAAAATTATTTATTATAATAAAAAATGAAGTAAATATAAAAGCGATCAATTAGTCCTTTTTATATTCAGTTACTAGTAAAAGTATGTTGAATCATTTCATTTAAACTATCACACCATTAAAAGACCTACATTCCTCAATGTCACATTGTAATTTAATGATACTTCAAAAATGATATATATCACTTTATTCTATTGTATTATTAGGTAAATATATTTTTTCATTTAAAACGCTATAATATTGTAATTTTTTAAAAAAGTTTTTGCTTGAAATAGAATGAAAAAAGAATTGTGAAAACAAAATATAATAATTAAATATTTAATTTATAAATGGGGATTTCTTGATTAAAAACAAATGTAGTTTAGACGCTTATTAAACTATTTCTTCAGAGTCTTGATAATAGTTTAAATATATTTCTTATTTTCTGATCTGAGTCGGAGTTCATGGTATGTTAAAATTCGATCGATAATTAACATGATTTTTTCCGAGTTGTGAATCAATTAAACAACTATACTTTAATAAATAGGTTGCTCCTTTTCAAGTTCAGAAAATACTAAATATTTGAGAAATTATTATTTCATATTTGAAGAAAATATGTGAATTATAATTTAAGTTACTTTAAGTTATGTTTATCGTAAAAAAATCTGCGAAAAATTTGAATTTTTGGAATTTTAATATGTAAAATAGTATTAAAATATTTATTATGCCATTATAAAATTTACTATAATTTTCCAAAGAATGCGTCTAAAAACATTCAATGGTTTTATGAAGAAGATTATTAGAAAAAATAGAATTGTATAAAAAAATGTTTTATATTTTTGCAAATATTCAACCTTTTAACACATTCTTTTACTTTAAGTTTGCTATATAGTTATAAATAACGGATTTTGTAAATTTTCCCTATTTATAATCATAAAAAATGTTTTAAAGAGTGCATATGTTTAGCGTTAAAAGGCTCAAGTTTATTAAAATAATAACAGAATTGTTTTTATCAGTTTTTAAACCAATATATCGTGCAAGTAAAATAAATTCTATATCTATATAAAAATGAAAGTACTGATGAAGAACTTTCGAGGAATGTCAAATTTATGATATAAATTTTCATTTGCCATTATGTTTCCTAGTTGCACTTTAAAATAACCAGTTAATATTTTCATTACTAAACAATCATGTTACATTTAGCTTGATGATAATCTTTAATTTTTTCAATAATTGTAATGCGTTTGTCTTATTTTGAATTCTAAAACACCCATCGTTATTTAGCAGGATAAGATCTAAAAAATAAATCCCATATTCTAAATTATCAGAAAATGCAATTTTATAAAAGAAATAATTGATGTTTGATATTCTGGTATGGAAATATAGCTGATAAGAAAGTGTAATTCCAAATTATTTTTTCACGTAAGAAATAAACATTTGACTTATAATACGAACTTTAGTGACATAATGTTAGAGCTTATATTTGCTGAATACATAACCCATAATATATATGACCGACATGTGAAAGCTTATCGTAAAACTTTCGGAATATATATCCGTAATTCCTCAGTTTTATCCTCCCAGGATTCATTACGAGTGGAAAGGTTTATGACCACCTCTTGCAATATTTCAAGTCATCTGACCATGTAATATCAAATTGGAATTTCGAGATAGGGCGCAGATTCATAGATTTATGTATCAAAGCTTTATATCATTAATATCAATCTTAAAGAAACTTAGATGAAAATGCTAAAATAAACTCAATTTTACTGAAATTCATCAGCAATAGCTGTTACTTCTTATACATTCAGATTCATAAAGAAATATTAAGGTACTCGAAACTTATTTTATACGTTAAAAAAACTGATGTCAGCAAAAAATAATTTTTTGAGTTTTAATTTGATGTAATATTATTTTTGGAAGTTATTCAGAAAAAAGCAGAAATTATGCTTGGTTTTAATTAATTAGAATTCTAATTAAAAATTTCAAGTATATCTTATAGTTGCACGTGTCCGTTATCCAGGGTATACATATGCCAAATTTGATACATGCGGGACAAACGGCCTGACTTGCAGAATACACACATACACTCGCATTCGTAAATATTATATGTATAGATAATTATAAGTTAATAAATATACATAACGTATAATTTATTATAAATATCATTACATGATAAATATATATCTATATATAATAATGTTCAAATATGTTGTATAGAAAATGAAATTGATGAATTGAATTTTGAATATTCCTGACCCTAGAATTAAAACTGGTCACGCTAACCAAATACTATGAATATATTTTCATAAAATTATAAAAATAAAAGTGAATTTATCCAATTTTAAAAAATAATAAAACCGTTCTAATAAAAATTCATATAAAACTGTGGTATAAAAACATGATAAGAGATAAATCTATGAGTAAAATGGAAGATCATTTCAAGAAGGGAAAAAATACAATATTTACATAAAGTTAATAAAATTAACCCATTCGCTGCCAAGTCAAAATTGTATAAGGATATTCCCATTGACATTTCTGTTTTAAGTATTATAATTTATTCAAGTTTTATTATTTCAAAATAAATACACATATTTTTTTAAATAATAATTTACATGTATAGAAATCAAACACGAGTATACTCGTCGTTGTCAATGGGAATAATCTCATACAATTGAGGCTTGGCAGCGAATGGGTTAAATTAAGTAGAATTTTTGTAAAAACAATTAATTTGTAGCTTTTTTTTAAAGTTTTTACGCTTGTATATTTATGTTTGTGGCCATAAAAAGTCTGCAAGTTTCACAAGTTATACGTTATAATATATTGAATCACGAGTATATTCGTGCTGGCAATGAGTAACACCCTGCCAACCACGAGTATATTCGTGTCTGGCAGCGAATAGGTTATCAGCTCGTAAAAATTAAAAGATATTTCATTGAGAGTTGGATGTCTTCCATCAATTTCTTCATCAATAATGATGATGAATAAAAACACTGTATGTGATGAAAATGTTATTCAATTTAAATATGTAAAACCGTGAGATAAAATTTGCAGTTTGAGCACATCAGTCCTTCAAACAAGAACCTGTGAGTAGGGCAAATGTGACCCATTTATGGTCCAGTTAACGGACATCGGTCTTTTGAACTATTGCAACAGGCCTTTAACTAATTGTAGGTTTAATGAAATGTAATTTAATTTGGATTTGTTGATCCTAATATTTGCATATGCATATTCATTACATATTTATTGATATGGATATTCATTGTTATACTGATATTCATTGATATGCATTCATTGATATTCATATGCATTGATATGTATATTCCAATCGTTATCCCGATTATTATCGTAGTATTTATTATGGTGCTTAATTCAGATCAAATTTTAATTTTCTTTATGTAAAGCAAATACGTATTCAAAATATGAATTACTGCTTAAAATTAAATCATGAAAATGTGTATCATTAAAATTATAAAAAATCAACATTTTTTAAAGTTTTGGTATGAAAAACTAGAAACTCATCTATATCTAGATTGCTACGCTAGATATTGAATAAATGTATATGTAAAACTTTTTGCGTCCTTTTGCTTGAGTAAATTTATTTCATATTTTAAAATTAGAATCTTCAGTTGTAGAATTGACCAGAATAAGAAAGTGTTCATTTTATAATAATTATTCTCATATAAACCCATGCGTTTAAATATTCGTAAAAACGTCATTTATGGACATAACCAGATAAAATACTTTCGGCTCTTAGAATTAACTTTTTAGGTGTAATATTAGCTTTCATGGTTATGAAAATTTTAGTAAAATTTTCGCTTGTTATCTGATAAAACTGGAAACTCTGAATGAAATTGAACTACAGATAACAACAAATTAAATAATAGAGATAAAAGTGATAGAAAAAAACATACTTTGGGGTTGATATAACAATAATATTGCTGTTGTTATATTACGATTAAATTTGCAAAAGTATGTAATTACATGCTTTTATAGAACATTGAAATGAGGTTGAGATTTATCATTTGAGTAAAATATTAATTAACCAGAATATAAAAAATAAAATTAAAGTTAATCCTTCTATGGAAAAAAATATTTTATAGTTAATTTTGAATTTTTAAAATTAATAATAGATTAAAGATCATATCTGTAAGATAATATTATCAAAAAAAAAGCTGAAAATCTAATAACTAATAACGAATTTAATAATGGGAATAATTTTCATTAACTTAATTTTAATAAACTTTTGCCATTAAAATTCTTGAATTGACTTTCTTATCTTAAAAACACGTGCATGTATGCCCAACATAAATATATAAAGAGGATAAGAAATATCAGCTTTTTGTTAAATTGCAATACTCTTTTTTAAAACATTAGCTTCCATAATTCCAATTTAGGAATTTTAGAATTTCATGTATGTTACTCGACACCAAAAATATATTTGGTACTCCTGACTGTTTTATTTCACTCTGTATGCATTAGTCATTACTGTGTGTAACAAGAAATTTTGTAATCTTTGCTCTCTTTTACAAAAATGAGCAAATTCGAAATTTGGCTTTACGTTGAACAATGAATAATCATATTTGGAGCATTATATTTTACTTTTGATTTCGTATAAAATTAATAATAACTTTCAATATGAATTGTCGTTAATAAATATAGAATTTAAAGAGTATAAAACTGTCTCAAAATTAACGCAGGATTTTAATCAGCCACTATTCAAGTAATAAAGTACAGGCATTTAACTGTTTTATTTTTTAACTATCTAATAAGATGACACCTTCTATTTTGGGTATATTTTCTTATTTTGATTGAAATATAATCTATTGAATACTTGACTTATCAATGTATTCGAAGTAATTTTTATATTGAATTATAACTGTTATGAATGATTTATTTTAGCTTACAGTTATCAAATTTCAATAAATCGATGCACGTACAGCATACGGGCAAAACTGTTAAATGATTAAAAATCCTTTGGCAGCTAATAGTTTAGAGTTAGTAAAAGTGGGGTGTTTCATGATAGGTCAATATGTTTTTATAGTTTAAAAATATTTCAAAAATAATCGAAGTCTGGATGATACAGTTCAAAAATTTGAAAAATGACCGCCTAAATCATGTAATTTAAATCAATTGGAATCTTTTATGTGGTTATTTAAAATTAATATTCTACACCAAAAAGGCCAGAAGCAAGCGTGCATTGAGGGAATTCAATGCTGCATCAACGAATTTATGCTACATTTATAGAAAATTTCGTCATAAGACAGCATATTTGTTAGCAAAGCCGTCAACGCAATTTTCCCATAGTTATTTCATGCATAACCCTGGCATGTGTACTTTACGATTCAATAAAAGTATAACGATTGGTAAGAAAAACTGTATGTTTTTTAGTAATTCAAATATTGCGGTCTTCTATTGTGTAACGTCCATGTAAATTAAAACCCTAATCTATCAGCTATCAAATGGATTGTTTTAATAGAATAATTAACATTTTATTGCATGAATGATGGCAAATTCAAATCTTTTGTTAATTTTAGGACACCCTTTTGTAAAAACCGTTACTTAATATTTGCGATTATAGTTTTTTGTTCTCCACTGAAATGATTTTTTTTATCATTTTATAACTATACCCTTTTAAAAAACATTAAATAATTTCAAAGCAAAACCTAAAATGAATATAATTGTACTGTTACACAACTTTTTTTATATTCATACGGCCAAAAATTTCCAAAATAATTGTCAATTAATGATTTGGACAGCTATAATATAGGGTGTTCATTAATTATTGTCGGGGTTTCCGTACCTCAGAACTTTCGAATAAAAAATATTTCGAAAAAACCGATTACGTATTCGTAAATTACAACTCAAATAATTTTATTAATGATATTAAAGTGCACAAAACGCTTATTAAAAGCTTATATTAAAGCTTACTCAATTTTCCCTTTGTAGGCATTCAGCTGAAGACAGTTATGGAGAACGTTCCATATTGTCGTATGCGGCATAAGTAACTGCACATCTAATTGTCTCGTTGATTTTCTTGAACTACGAGTAAGCGTTTCTTGGATATGATCAACATTTTCCTGCAAAGTGCTCGGTCTTCCTGTTCCTTTTCGGTGTACAACTCTACCAGTTTCCTTAAATTGTGTTAACCAGCGTCTGATAGAATTATCCGAAGGAGGATCTTTCTTGCACATTCTCCTGAAGTGATGTTGAGTAGTTATAACTGATTTAGTTCCGAAAAACCACAGTACACACATTGCTGTTTCTTGCATGGTTGCCATTTTTATTTATGACGTCATAATTACTCAGACTAAAAATGCCCTAAGATTGCATTGTTGCCACGTAAAATTCTTTGAGTTGTAATTTACGAATTGTAATCGGCTTTTGTGTAATATTTTTTATTCGAAAGTTATGAGGTACGGAAACCCCGACAATAATTACTAAACACCCTGTATTTCAACAATTCAATTATAAAAAATTACAACGGTATATTTAATAATGATACCTATACAAAGCTTCAAATTATTTTTTAACGCTAAAACAAATCATTTTCTCAAAACGTATTTGTACAATTGTTGTGTTTTAATTTTATAGCATTAACACATATGTTTTTCATCACTTGTACAAAAGCGGCCATACACTTAAAAACAATTTATTTTATACCTGTAACTTGAAATTGGCATCTGAAAAATTTTACTTGTTTCCTCTGATGTCTTCATTAAAGTCTGTTATTTGATAGGCTTTTGGAATAGTTAAGGACGTTTCGAATAAGTGCTCGTAAAAGGCAAATGGCCCTCTTGTAATTTTCTTCTGGGATTGTTTCGGCAGGAAATAAATTTCTAGCAAGAAAGTGCTGGAATGAAGCGGTAATTAACCTCTAGAGGAAACGCATATATTCACAGTTTTAATTCGATTGTAATTTCCGTCCTATTGGCGGGGTTTACAGAAGAGAGAAAATATTTGTTGTTAGGAGTTGTTGTTTGTGACAAGTCCCTTATGAACTTTGATTTGATTCTTCGGGAAGTTTAATTAAGTATTTCGAAGAGATATCTTTATTTTTCTGAGTAAAGTTAAAGGAATACCTTCAGTACAATGCTTATTCCATTTTCTAATTAGGGTAGACGTCACCTGGAAAATCAACAAAGCAACAAAACATTAAGATTCAAATAGAATTTAAAATTAAGGTGAATGTAAACTAATGTCTATTTTCTCATGTTTTACATGTTTAATTTTATTAGAATTTATTTTTTAGTTTTTCTACTACCAACTAATTTTATTGATATATATAGTGTGAACTGAAATTATAATACCTATAGCTCCTTTCATAGAGTAATTATAATTAACCCTCACATTTAAACGGAAATGACTTCTGAGTTTTATTAATAAAACTATTCAGAAGATCTTCGAAAATGAATTTATTGGAACTACTAAAATATTAACATAATAATCAATTTTTATATAAGAAATTGTTGATGCAGATTCAAATGTTTCTTCACTTGCTTTTGAAAAAATAATATTTATGACATTTTTGAGAATAATATTCTTTTTTTCTTGAAAACTAAATCTTTCATAAATTTCAATGTTATAAATATAATGCGTTAATATATAATGAATGAACTAACCGAAAATGATGTAGCAGTATAACGATTTATATTTTGACAACAAAAGAACATTTACCAACTTCAATTTCTGTAAATTAAGTTGAAATCACTTTTGTATAAATAGCATTGTATTTTTTCTGAATTAATACAATTTACAATAATAAAAATAATTCATTTGGATACAATGAATCATGAATAACAAACAGCTTAAGAGACGGTTAGTATTTTTTCCCTTTTTACCCTCTTCAATTTTCTGCAATCATTGTGGTATCTATTAGGTTTCAGAAAAGTTATTGCAATTAAATTTAATTAAATTTTATCAGTTAGTTGAAATTCGCATTATATTTAGACAAATTTACTCATTTCTAGCTATACAATTACTTAACAAATAAATGATGTAACCAAGACAACCATTTGACAACAATAAGTTTCATTTTAGGATCTTTTTCAACACACTTTTATATTACTTACATTTAGTCTTATTTATAGCTTTTTCATACACATAGCATTGCCTTCTATACGCGTTTATCAGATACTAAGGAAAAAGTTAGGATAAACTTTATGCATTGACGATTTTAAAATTTGGTTAAGAAAATTCTCTCCTGTATAGTATGCCAATGAAAAAGATCTGTGATCAATATTTGAATGAAATATCCATAATTTAAATGCTATTATATCTTCTATTTTCTTTTTTTTTGTATTCCCTTTCAAACTTCATTAAATTCTAATCTTCAATCTTACTAAATATTATAATTATTTATCATTTAATCTATTTTTAACGATTTTGAAGTCAGTTTTAGCAGCTAGCTTTAAATAGCACTTCCAAGGTGAATAACATATAACAGAATTTTAAAGCCAGTTTTTTATACATGATTTTAGAACAAATAATTTCATTTGATAAGGTAGGAGTAAGTATTTAGTCGATATATATCAAATCAAATTACCTAAATTTTAGGTAATTTCATCTACTTAACCACTTAACTGTTTCATTTACTTTACTATCGAATAAAATGATACCTTCTATTTTGGGTATATTTTCTTATTTTGATTCAAATGTAAATCTATTGGTTACTTGACTTATCAATGCATTCGAAGTAAATTTAATATTCAATTATAATCGTTATGTGAATGGTTTATTTTTTGTGTACAGCTGTCAAAACTCGATAAATCGATGCACGTATGGCAATTAAGTGGTTAATTCAAAAAACTTCCCTTAAACCTTTTGTTTTAATTTTTTTTAAATTTTGATAAATTTTTGAATTTGATGAATTTTTAAATTGAATTTTTTAAATTTTTAAATTTGATTAATTTTTGATGTTTTTCGAAGTTAGGTATATGAACAAAATAAATTCAAATTTTGCTCGTAAAAAGAGCCCATTCAAATTTATAATTTGTTACCAAAAATGAAATGCAAAACTAATTTGTTAGTTTTTAACTATCAAACATTTTTCTGATATTATAAGAGATACAAGCAGCAAAGGCATTCTAACTATTAAATTAAGACTTTTGTTCACTGTTGATGTATAAATTATACAAAGATATAATATTAAGCATCAGCTGACGCTTTTTATAAAGTTACAATCTAAGGATTAATCCTTATCAAATTATAAAAATAAATTTAAAACCCAATACTGTCCCTTTTAGATAATTTTTGAAATACTTCTGTTTTCAATATCATTTAAGCGTTTCGAGTAAATAGAAATTTAAGGACTTTTACGTTTTTTTTTTCTTTTGACAGATGAGTTCAAATCGTTTAGTGCAATAATTCATTTCTGGATCATATCCTCCGCCGAAAATTTGTCGTCCTGACAACACAGACGTTATACGTTTGGAAAATGAGCCAAGAGAAAAATCGTTTCCGTTTCTAAGCAACGTCAGTCCCGAAAAATATTTTGCTTTCTTGTTTTTCTTTATCTGAAGAGATCATTCGACATACTTCTGCTCCCATTTGATAAAATAAAGCAAAAATGCCTCTGTTTTAGTTACATGAATGGGGTCAGATATTTTTCTGTGAAACAAATCTACATTAGAAATAAACGAATATATGAGAGATAGGAAATGTGAATTAATAATAAATGTGTTTTTTTTTTTCCTTTTTCCTACGCTTGAGTTGAAAAGTTAAAAATTGTAAAATTAAGAATAGGCTTATAAAAATGATAAGAAGTTTTTTATCAGGGTTTAAAAATAGAATTCATTAAACTTCTTATTTTGAACAATACTTTTGTAAATTTTCAAAGAAGTATAGATTTTTATTTAATTATTTATACTTCAAATTTTTATAAATAGTTTTTCAATTATTTTTCAGTCTTTATCTATTAATATACAATTTATTTTTATTTGTATTAGAAAATTCAGAGAAATGCTCTTGCTCTATTTCAATGATAGATGGCATTCCTCATAAATAATCATAATTAAATTAAACATACCGAATTTGTAAGCTCTTATAATTTACTTTCATTAACAGTACAAGATTATGTATTACCAAAAAACAATTAAAAATTTGGCATTTCAAACTTAAAAAAAGTCGAATATTAATAGGAGATTTTTTCCATCACTTTGAAATTTTTTCTTGATATTTAGACACGTATATGAAATTATATGGAAGTATAATATTTCATATATATAGTATATTTTATGCATTACATGAAATGGTATAATTTTGAAAAAATAAAAAGTGAAATATAACTCTTCAAATATTAGGAAGAAAAAGACATTGATGCGTATGTACACTTAGAATATAATTTAACAAATTCAGCTTTTTTTAAGTAACAATATTGCTTTTTGTAACAATTGAATTTGTGCTTATTGTAACAATATTGCAATATTGCTTTTCTAAATAAAATGAGCAAGTTTGCCATTATGTATCAGGATATAACGAAAATTTATTAATTAAATCTTTATATAATATTTTTTCCTTAATTCTCTCATAAATAAAGTGTGTATATAAAAACAAAAGCTTGTTTTCCGTAGATGATTGTTAGTGTTCACAGAAACCAATAAAAAATTAAAAGATCTAATGATAGTTTGTATTAACAGGTTTGCTTTAAAAATAAATAACTCAATTGATAAAGCGTATGCTTCCGCTTAAAAAAATACAAGTTATGTTTCTGAAAATAATAATTATAAACTGATATTCGATCTGTTAATTGTGTTATGATTGCTGATCATAGTGAAAAAATACTTTAAATATAGTACATGGAAAATCTTGGAACTTAGAGCTACAAAATTTACAGGCAATTAATTCCTGGATAACAGTCGCCAACTGAGACTCGATTTTTCCAAAATATTTTTTTTCTCAAAGTTTTTGAAATTTTGTTTAATTTCATTTTTATATGAATGTTAAGAGTTAGGAAATGTAAATAAAAATTAAGTTTGAAAATTATTTCTCTCCGTTTATTCTGATTACAAAGAAATGTAATACATGATCGAAAAAAAAGAATTATTTGCCAGTGTGTGAGTAATAGATGGCCTATTTTCTAACATTTTTACTCTAGAAAAAGTCCTTTTTCTGAAACGACTCCAGATTTCGTTGAGTCTAAGAATATTACACTTTTCAATTCTATTTTATTATCCAATGATATCATACGTGTTGCCATTGTTCATTTTATTTAGGGGAAAAAATGCTCTTCACTGATTTTTCCATAATTTAACAAATTCTGTCTGTCAAGAATTTGAAAAATTTGCTTCATTGTTTTCAACTTATGAAAATTATCTCAAATTTTCCTTCGTATAAATACTGCGTAATTAAAACGAAAAGAAAGATCAATTGATTCTTGATTCAGATAGATGGAATCGTACAATACGCTGATAAAAGCAAATCCTTATTTCCATAGAATTTTCTGAAAAACATGGCAATTATTTTTTTTACATAAACCTTCTCCGATTCTTATTCATTTATATGGAAGCATTTAATATTGATATCAAAATATGAAAAGAGATGGGTTATTTGAGATTAAAGACGGGCTATTTGTTTTAAAAGTTATTTCATTTGATTTTGTGTTTCTTGTAACGCGAGAATAGATTCATTTCATTCACAAATAAACCTTCCACTAATTGCTGTTTTAGAAGAAAATTCAATCTTTAATGTAGAATTTAGAAATTTGATCTACTCTTCTCAAGATTTTATGGAATATTTCTCTTGATTTCATTAAAAACCTTTGGTGGTTTTTTTGAAGTATAATAATTAAGATTACTTCCGAGAGGAATGTATTCTACTTTTAAAAACACTTGACTAATATTTGAATGCAGTTTATTACTAACTTAATTCTTTCGTAAGAGTCTGATGACCTATATCTGATCGAATTACTAAATATTGATTAAAAAAATTAATATTTAGTACTCGAATGTAAATAATATTAATAGCTATGTAAAAGGAATATTTAACATTAAAACATAAATATGTTGAAAATTCTCATTATTGTTTTTTTCTATATGGACTTTTATATTTATATGGATAAAACTTTAATATTGATTTTCTAATATTTTTAATTAAAAGTAATCCTTCAATTTTTATTAAAAATAATTTCACAATTTTAATTAAATGTTATCTAAAAATTTTTATTAAAAATAATCTGATAATTGTAAAGATTTCTGAAAATTTTAATTAAAAACAATCTGATAATGTTAATGATTTCTGATAATTTTAATGAAAAAAATCCGGTAGAAGTAATAATTTTTGATTAATTTTAATTAAAAATAATCTGATAGGAGTAATATGACTTTTTTTTTCTTTACCATTATGTAATACCATTATGGAAATTTTTATTATAAATTAACTGTTATATATATATATGTATTTATTTTTATTACTTTCTATTGTTATATATATTTGAATATATAACATTTATATATCTAGATTTGTAAAAACATTTATTGAAGCAGTTTCCTTCCGAATTTATCTTTATTACTGAATTTTCTAGGAAGTCTTCTAAATTAGCGAAACAAATTTGGAACTAAATAAGTATTCATTCTATGATCATACAAACAAAACATGCTAATAAATTTAATTAAGAATATTTACGCCCTTCTAAGATATTTATTTGTTTCTACAGAACAATAATATGGGTTAATGGTAAACAAAAGTTTTTATATGCAATTAGAAAATGTGCCCATCTACATGGTCTTCCTTTCTTTCAGCCAGACAGACTACGCTTGTTTCAGAATAATTACGGAAGTTTCAGTAGAAAATATCCGTACACAAATAGATTATTTAAGTAATAAAGAAATATTATTTATCTTGTAAATTAGGCGCAAATAAATAATATCTTTATATTCTTGATATGAAATCTTCTAAATCTATAATTTTTTTAAAATGGTCAAGCTAACTGCTAAATACTTTAGAAGGAGATAATGATCCACAAACCAGAAAAAAAGGCAATCCTAAATAGAAAATTAAAAAAAAAACATCTGTTGAAAGAAAATAGTAGCAGTACTCTTAAACTTGGTCTACGGAAGGAGAATTTAATAAACGAATATAAATATAAAACAATAAAAGTTATAATATAAAATTATATATAAAGAAAAATTTTGAAAGCATAAATATAAATTAATATTAAAAAAAACAAATAAGAACTCAGCTCATTTACCTTTACTTACATTTTTTTTCTTTTTTTAGCAGTCAATATAACTTAAATTAAATATTTTAAGAAACAATTTGGGTGCTTAGACGTGAAAATATACTTTGGATTTTCCTATCATATAATGACGCAGGTCAAATGGATGAGTATTTTCTTAACTCTTCCCATGTTACAGGCGGGGTTGGACAATTATATACTCTAATGTCTATTGCTGTCTGGATGCTATATCAAT
The DNA here is from genome assembly GCA_026289955.1 of Argiope argentata. NCBI lineage: Eukaryota > Metazoa > Arthropoda > Arachnida > Araneae > Araneidae > Argiope > Argiope argentata. The sequence continues at coordinate 40,075 of JAOUZG010053140.1, read as the reverse complement.
GAACATGAAATAACTCTAAAATAAAATAATACGTATCTGCGCTTTTCTTCTAAATAAATAGTTATAATTTTTTTTCAAGTTTTTTTCTAGAAATATATGCTAGGGATCAAGTTATTTCGTAATCAATAAAGAAGACTGCTGTTCAGTATTCAAGAGGTCACATTCGATTAATTTTTATCGGACGTATATTATTAAATGCCTGAAATCTAAAAATATTTCTTTTTTAATGAAACAAGAAAAGCCGATCGATAGCCTTTTCAAAAATTTAAATACAGGTAGCAAAATAACATTTAGCCAATTTTATATGATTGTACGCTTATCCGTTCATTTCTTTTTGCAATTTTATAAGACTTATTTACGGAAATAATGTTTTTGTTACTTGATTAAACTAATTAGCTGAATCTTCAGAGATATAGTGAATTTAGTCTAAAAAATAAAGTTCCATGCACGTAATGAATATGCATTATGAGATTATTTCTATGTGATAAATGAGGAATTTGATATTTTCCAATTTATAAAGACATCACTAATTTCATCAGAAAGTATTCATCGAATACTGCAAGTTCGCAGTCTATTACATGAATATTTCCATTCAACTTCTCAGAAAAGTAGTGATGAAATGTATTGAATGATTACAGAGCATGGATTAAAGCCTGATTTCTGGAAGTATTCCGAATACCCTAAGTAACGGGGAATATATTCTGAAATGTTACGATCAATTTCCTTTTTTTTTTCTCGTGGTTTCATAGGTTATGATTTTGACATATATTTGCAAAGAAGGATTGCCGTTATTTTATGAAAGGACACATCTTTCACGAAGTGTTTGTTTCTTTATAAAAAAAAACTCGAAATGTTATTACTAATTTTTTTCTTTTAAAGTTTTGAAATATTTGGCAAAACTCCAAGACAAACCATTTGATATAAGTTTTCCAAATGAGATGCAAATATATTTTTGGAGATGAAAATAGGCTTCTCGAAGAGATTTTTTAATAAATTACTGCAAATTTTAATTAATTACAAATTAGAAGATATTTTAGTATTTTTAGACAGTAACCTAAAAGTATTCTATTTGTCATGATTAATTTTTCTATTGTTTTAAATTAAAATCTGCCTTTTTTAGTAATTCAGATTGAGTTGTTCCCTTTTTCCTTAAATATTTAACATATATTTTTTAATAATAATATTTTTGTTCCAATGAGATTAAAGCATTTTTTTCGGTTTCATCAAATTTTCAATCGAATTATTTACATCCATTTCTGAAATTAATGGAAGGAAGTGTCTGCAAATTATGCTTCCAATTTACATGATGAATTAAAAATCAACTGAAATTAAGATGTGTATCAAGGAAAATGCAATTTCACATATAAAAAATATTCAATTGAAGTTAAAGTAGATTGCCCAGGTGCTTAGGTTTACAAGGCACTGTGAAGGCGTTATGTAGGCGTTAAGAATAACAGGTGACTGCCAATGAAAATAACCCTCGCTTTAAAGCTTGTGAAGACTCGTCAGGTGCGGCGACTAGACGCGAGACCACAGTGAAAGTAACAAGAATGCAGATAATTACTAAACAGTTGCTTGTTTACGTGCATGTTGTTAAATTGTGAAAATTCGGTGTGCCTGTGCTTCTGTATGTTGTTGTTATTAATAGAACTTGCCGTAGACAAGCATGCTGGCAGATTTCAGTGATTTTAAGCCGAATGAGCGTCTCTTTTTTTTAAGTAGCACCAACTAAGGCCAAGAGTATGACTTAGCTACTCGCTCATCACAGTGGCTTACACAGCCCCATTTTACAGGGGGGGTACATTCATACACCTCATAAATAGTACACAGAAGGGCAACCATGCCCTAACCGGGACTCGAACACGGGACGCCTAGATAACGAGGAAGAAGCTCAACCCCTTGCCAGTATGAGGGCACATCTGTATTTTTTATTGCCTGTTTCTGAAACAAACCTTTATATTTGTTTGACTTTAAGCATGATAGAAGAAGTAAACGTTTGAGCTATTTGGATTAAATCCTGTATATAGTATTCACACCAAATCTATAAATTGCTGTCAAATTTAGAACGAAATGCGCCCAAAGGAAACTCCTCTTTCTGGCTGTTTATGGCCTCTAAATAAAATTTAATATGAACAACTACAAAACTGAAGGAACTAAAGAGCTATAAATTTAAAAATAAATAGTGACATATATAGCAACCAAAGTTCTGATATGTTACAAATTTGATATCAAATTCATCAAGAAAGTTGACCATCTATTATAATTTTGCTCGCATGAATTTAAAAGCAGTAAGTCAAAAACGTAATGAACATAATTAAATAACACTTATTATGTTATATTATTACGATTATTATCACGGGTCAAATTTCGGTTTCAAAATGCCAACAAAGAAGTCCAAAATGCATGCTCGTTACTTTGGTGCACGTGAGTATAAACCGCATTAAGACGATTGATCACTAAAGAAAGCATCGGGCATCACAGGCTGAAATACTCTTTCATAACAATTGCTTCAAAATGACATGGGATTAATAATGAGCAAATTCAGACTATCACTTTATGACAAAGTATATACCTTTCTTGTGCTTGATTGTGAAAATAAATATGTGAGCATTCTTGGCTTTCGATGCCTTCCGAAAATCCTTCAATTTTATTTATGAGTGGTAGGGTTAAAAACGCGTTCAATAGAGAAAATTCCAAGGAAACAACTCTTGTTGTCTTCTTTTAGAGTAAAGTGTCACTTTTCCTTAACCAAGCATTTTATTTCTTTTACTCTGAGCTCATCAAACAATTTTCCATAAAAATACTAACATTTTAAATCGAGATGTAAAGAAGTCTGAAAAGAGAAAGAACGCAAAATAGATTTTGAAAAAGCAAAAATTCATCCCATTCATTAGATGGAACTTAATCATTTCAAATCCATCTCAAAGATTTTAGGCACTTATAAGTCTTTCAAACGCATTGTAGCTTTATCGTATTGCTTAATAATGACGCAATAAAAAAATATAGTTTTCAAAGTACATTAATTCCAAAAGAGCAAACTACAATTGAATTTGTTTTTAATACGAAATAATAAGAGGGATAAAAAGAATGGTTTTTTTTTCAAAGTGGTAACAATTATCTAGAGTATTGTAGATGAATATTAACTTTGGGAATAAAACAAAAGTAAGCTTTAATAAAATTAAAAATAATAGGTTAATTAAATATAAGATTTTTAGAGCAATTGGGCAATTGTTTAAAAAGTGAGCCTCTTTGTGCCATTGATCATTGTTTTTTTATAAAACTGTTTGGTAAATTTCAACAATACATGAGCCATTTTTAATAATATTGAAAGCTCCCAAATACATTTTCTTTAATACTGAATTCTATGATTTAAAATATTTACTTTTTATCAACTGGACTAAAAATTAATTCTTCACACAAAAGGTTCACCATCAAGGGCAATTTTTTTGTAAATGTGTGCCATGGCAATTTTAGAAACTTTTTTGGTTGGATCTATTTTGAGCAACAATATGCTGAATGATGATCCTTATTCATTGATATGATAGAAGACCCAGAATAGCATTATTCAATAGTGTTTCAAGCGGGCGAAAGCTTCAAAATCGCATGGAAGGAGAGAGCGATTGGTGACGGTTGACGTAGAGCTTGACGCCAGCTGGGTTGGTTTGACGAAAAAAGTAGTCTAGTAGCTGCTGGATCACTTGCGGTGTTTTCCGAAGCTTCGCATGCTCGCTCGCTCTGCTAGTAAGGGACGGGTTGCCGCAGTCTGGCCGTTCCTCTCGAAAGAGTAGCGACTCGTTTTGGCGAGCTGATTACTTTTCTCTCTTGTTATTAGTGAGCTGTGTTTACGTTTGCTGTTGACGTTGTATAATTGAGCTTGCTATGATTTTCTGTTTGCTGTGCCATTAGGTATACGTTTTGAAATCTGTTTTTATTGTGCGTAAAACTTGCATTTACGCTGTAAGTGACTGTTGACTGCAGAATTGATTTTATCTGAAGTTTTACTTTGTCAAGTCATTCTATAAATATCTGTAAACAGCTGTAAATAAATTTGTTTGTGCTGTCCTCAAGTAAAGTCCATTCAATCTGAACCCGCAATGTTAAAAAAACGTAACGGTAGATTTCAATAGTACTGTGTACAAAGTATAAAAATGAGTAGTTGAAACTAGATTAATGCAACGTTTCCTTTTAAAAATCGTTAGGGAATCGACAATCGGAGATATAAAGTGTCAAACATGCTGAAAATATCTATTTTTAGGCATAATTTCGTATCATAGACAGCGCTGTGGACGAACGCTTAAATTTTCTGAGGAGGACCAGATATGCATGAGCAGAATTGGTAACGTTAATAGACCATTAAAAATGTATATTATTGCGTGAAAAAGCCACATGAATAATATGGTGCATATTGCAAACGTTCCTGCTAGGAATATGAATATTTGGATTTAAGCGGATATGGCAGCAGAAAAGCAATTCAAAAGCCTTTGCTAACAGCCCAACATTTACCTGCACCGTAAGCTCTTGATCATATACATTCTATAACAAAATAATCAACGAACTAAGAAGGCGTTGTCCAATTAAGACGAAAATTAGTGAATAGGAAGATAATGTACAGAATAATAAATAATTAAAATCTCAGGAGAATCGAATAATTTATTTCAGAATTACAACAAAAATTTCAATAAGATGTTGACCCAACTCTAGCCTGGATATAAGCTGCCACACGCCGTGGTATAGACCGATAAGGCTTCCAGATGATCACCAGCGGTATTTCCTGCCACATTTGCTCCAATTGTCGAACGAGGTCATCAACAATCTGTGGCAGATGCAATAGCCTTTCCATCATATCCCAGACATGCTCTAGGGGAGAAAGATATGGTGATCTGGCAGGACTAGGAAGCGTTTGACAAGCTCGCAGACAGTTCATAACAACACGTGCCGTATGTGGTGTGGCATTGTCCTACTGAAAAGCCAGCCGAGGGAACTGAAAAAAGAACGGTAGCAAAATAGGTCTTAGGATGTCGTCGATGTACCGCTGTGCAGTAAGTGTACCACTAATGACGCCCAAATGGGTGCGGCTATTTTTTTGTTATAGAATATAGGTTACATCTTAGATGACTGTAAAATCGCTTTTTGGTCAGATGGCTTGCGATTTCAACTCGTAGGAGCCTTTCTTAAGGACCGAATAGGGTTCAGACCCCATAAAGGATATAAATTGTCAGCAAGGCACTGTACAAGCTAGTGGCGGTTCATAATAGTGTGGATTGTTTTTATATGGAATGGATAAAGGCCTCTAATCCAAATGAACCGATCATTGTCATGATATTAAAATTTCAGGAAAATATAAAAGCGAACAATAAACTTTAATTTTGTATATGAAAATACACAAGCACATCTTTTACTATCTGAATTTCAAGCTCAAGTTTGGAAACCTATTTTTTTTCCTTGAAAAACTAACTCCAAGATTTTTAAAGAAATGATATATTATGGCATGACTTTAAAAATGAATTAAATTAAATTATCATTAAGATAGTGTTTAATTTGCAAGTGAACATGTTTTATTGCAAAAGAAAAAAAACGTATTTTTCCCTTGCATGATAAGCATTTCTAAAGCTGAAATGTAGAAAATAAAAAAAAAATTGAATTTGTATAATTAATTATCTTTGGAGATTGAAGACTACAAATATTATTAGCTTTTAATATTAGCTTGTTGTGAAAAAGTACGATTCAATTTTGTTAATATATAAAAAAAGAAATTAAAAGAAGTTAAGATGAAGAAAACGGAAATTAATTTATTTTAATACTCTCAATACTTGATAAGTTGATTTAATTATAAATTTTTGTTCGGTCAAATTGCTTAAAATAATTTTCTGTTTTCAATGGAGATTGTGAAGAAAAAGAATGCTAACAAATTAATTCAGAAATAAATATTATTTTCCTTGGCTCTCCGAAGGTTTTAAAATTTCTAAAATTATAAAATTAAAAAAAATTGTTCATATTTTTTATGTAATTTCTATTCCACTAGTTTTGTTTGTGAAGAGGTGATTTTTATTCAAGTAATTTTCTCTTTGTGAAAAGAGATAAGAGATGAAAACGCATAGACATCGGACCTTCTTTCTGAATCCTTGACATGGGCTGTTTCAATGTGAACAAGTTCTGTCTATCAAGTCTGTGTTTTGATAGACGTCTAACTTTCTTAATTGTTTACAGACATTTATATTTATAAATTTACCATTGTTTACTTAGGCCTAAAAGGATTACATCGATCTTATAAGAATACCTTATCATTAAAATAGTATATTTTTTTTCCTTGTTCGGATTGCCTTTAATTAAATTTGAAATATTAATTAAGAACTTACATAATTTGAAGTAAAAACCGGAAATATATTTTAAAATTAGAAAAAAAAATGAAATAATAATAACATGCTTCAACCTTTAACAAACTGAAATATGTGAAAAGAAATTTTAAGAAATACCGAAAATTTAATACCACTACTGACTCATTAATTACGTAAATTCAGAAAGAATTTATTTCATCGAAAGTTTCTATTATAATCGTAATTGAACTATTATTTGTGTGTGGGTGTGGGTTAAAATGTTTTAAAGATTTTAGAAAACAATTACAGATTCTCTTCATTGTTTCTTTAGCTGAAATTCCAGTGCCTTTTTTTAAACCATTTGCACTAACCCTTTGCGGTTCGATGTCGAGTGTGGATCGACATTCAAAACTGTGCATCATTTTGACGATTTATTCATATTTATAATAAATCGTCAAAATGATGTCTCAGCACAATGTAATTTTTAAGCACAATGTATTTTAAGCACCCGTCTCAGCACAATGTATTTTTAAAATTTAATTGTTAAAAATGCCCGCATACTGCTTAAGAAATGTAGATAAATTTTTCTAAGAATTTCGACTTAAAAGAATTGTGTATATTTATTTTTCATAGCAATAAGCAAATCTTTGTATGAAGGGAATAATTTTGCATCTAATTATTTCTCGGAGTTCAAAGGGTTAAATGATAAGAAGCATGTTTTAAATATAAGAAAAAATGATACTACTAGAATCATACTCATATCGAAATGTTTATAATAATAATTAACTTTGATTCACACTAATCTAAATATTTGATTATTTAGGAAACTTAATTTTTTCACGATTTCAGAGTCCTGTTAAGCATCAGCTGAAATAATAGCTTGTCCAAGCACCCAATCTGTTTAATATTTTCGAACCATTTAATAAAACGACGTGTCGTTCCAGAATGCAATTTACAGCTTCTCATTAGATGCACCATACGGCCCCGTCTCAGCACAATGTAAAATTAACTTATTAAACATTATTATTCGCAGAGCCAGGCGATAAATTATCTCGTCGCCGGAGTTTTATCATTCCTGGTTAGGTTCATTATTTCCAATTCTCGGCTGTTCTATGGTTGATTAACTCATTACGCATAAGCGCTCACCAGCTGAGCCCTGAACCTCAGCAGGTGTGATCTTCCACATGTCAATCCCGTGATTCTAGCAAATTAATAACACATTTGTGAGTAGATCATTTCTCGGAGGCTTTGCATATTATATCCATCCAACTTTCAGGAAAGAGAGGTGCGAGACGGGAATGCGATTAGGTCCTTTAAGCTTTCGGACCGAACTGACGATGAGTTCCCATTCTTCAAACTTATAAACTAAGTGCAAATGGCTTTGGTGGTTCCCGGTGTTGCATTTTTGATGAGTATGGAAAGGAAGCGAGATGAAATGGGAAAGATAAATTGTATCTGAAAGCAGTTTGAAAATCGATGCAGATTTAAGTAGGATGAAAATACTAAGAGTCTATGATAAGGCCGTTTTTTATTTTAATTTTTTAAGTAAAATATAAAATTAGTTAAAGTAGCATATGATTTTATTTACACAAGGCGTTCGATTAAAATCTGGCAGATATTTATAAAATTTGAATAAAGAACACTCCCACTGAAGCCTAGTTGCAACGAACTTCGAATCTTCAGGCAGCTCGCGTTCGTTCTCCCGTTTTACCCCTTTTGCAGTTTCTTGGGGTTCTTTGATGCCTAAATACTTTACCGACAACTTGTGGTAAACTTCGGATTCCGCCGACAGGCATCAAAGGACCCCAAGAAACCACAGGAGGGGTAAAAGGGGGGAGCATGTGGCCCTCTGGTCGTTGGAACACGGCTTTAAACATTGAACAAGACATCAAAATGTTGAGGTGACTGGAATTTTTATATTTATTCAAATAATATAAATCATTGAAATTTCATGTAAATTATTATAAGTTTTTAAGCAACCACTCCTGAAGATAACCCAGATTTTATTGATATAAGAGAAGGAACAATTCATTTCATGTTTCAGTACATTTCATGGCATTTGGGAAGATGGAAAAAATTCTGAATGTCAAAGAAAAACTTTGTACGCAAAGTTTTATATTATTAAAAGTATAAATCCCTTGAGAAAATAAGATATAAAGTTCACGGATTTTATACCATAGCTTTTATTTGCTCTTAATTGAAATTGTGAGGTAAAATCTTTTAAAATTTGAATCTTTAAAACACAGAACAATGATTTGTTTAAATCCTATTTAATTCATCAAACCATCAAAAAATTCATATTGGGCATTTAATAATTTGACATAATAATTTTTTGTAATTAGAATATTTTTATTCATTAAAACAATAACATTCCTTTTCCCCAAATTTATTAATCGATTTTAATTTAAAATTAAGTTAAATTAGAACTATTTATAAACAATTTCATAAACTTTTCTTTACAAATTAAAAAGTTTCAGATGCCTTCAAATTTTAGAAGCTCCTTAACCCTGTCTACATTAAACGCTGAACAGTGAAATTTAATTCGCTTAAATTTTTATTTTCACACATTTATTTTATTAAATATGACTAATAGAACCTAGTGTTTGCTTGTATATCTATATTTCAGTTTCATATTTTTGAAACAATTTATTTTAAAACATAATTGACAATGCAATTTAAATCCTTTTTCCAAGCAGAAATAGAATTTATATGATTGGAAAAAAGGAATTAAATATTATTTGAGTGAACAATTTGTATATTATATATTTATTTTTTACATGAGAATAAATTTAAAATAGCAATAAATAGCTTTTCATTAAATTGGCATAAAAAATACTGAAAAAAGCAATATCAATGCCAATTAAAAATAAAATATTAGGCATGGAGTTATAAAAATTTCTAAATTGCAATATAATGCCGATTAATTTAAGAAAAAAATGATTCCTGAAAAAACATCATATTAACATTTAAAATCTTTTCTTATCTCAGAAAGAAATATCTTGTTTGATTTGATTGAAAGTGGTTCTTTATCGAGAATTTGCAACTGAACCAAACTACTACAATGAATGCATAGAAAATTTACAAAAAAAATTTTGATAGAATTGTAAATAAAATAATAGTTTTGGACCAAATTCATAATATAAAATAAGTGTTGAACCTAATCCATAATATAAATAAAATAACAGTGTTGAGAAAAATTCATAATATAAATAAAATAACAGTGTTGAATAAAATTCATATAATATGAAATTTGTAGAATTCGATCTCAAACAATCAAAATTAAGGACTCCGATCCATTCTAGCATTTTCTATACGCTTACGTTTTCGTTATACAACGTAATATTTTAATAACTTAGAAGATTTTTATAGGAGCTTATTTCCCCATAGATTTCATGGTTAGTGAAGGAAATGTGGCCTCATTATTTTTGATGGATTTAGCTGCAGGTGCATGCAAACAGGAAAATATGCGGTGTTTTCTGGCCATTCTGAAAATATAAATATTATATTTGCTCTAAAGCATTAGTCTTTATTATACAATTTAGAAATGATTTCTTCAATCAATTTTAATCAGCAAAGTAAAAACATTAATAAAAACTTTATAATATATTTAAATTACGCAATAGTTCTTTTCAATGAGGTTATAGAATCTATTAATAAAGCATATAAAATAGTAGAATTTCATTATATTTATATCATTTTTTTAGTATTAAGACTATTAATATGTTTGGAATGTAATTTTATACATATAGTGTGATCTGAATTCAATGGATTGTAACGAGATTTCCAAATATAAAAGTACAAACGATAAATGGTTCATTACATCTCCTAAACAAGATAATTTTCGAAAACAACGCGTGTATGTAAAACAAAATGTGATAGCAGAGCATATGATAAGTCAATTACATGCTAATAACTTGTATGTTTAAAAGTATGCATGGTTTTGCAAATATGCATATTTCTTTTGTTAGAAATTACATAAGAAATTCATCTCACAGTGGGATATTAAGTTAGTTAAGAATTTAACTCTTACCCTGATATTATTCGTGCTCTTTTAGTAAAAATTTGATATAAAAGCAGAGTTTAAGAATTTCAATATATTTTCAGGGAAATTCCTTTAAAGATTAAGAAAAATCTCTTTTAAATTCATATAATTGTAGCAAAGTGAGCAAAAAAATTATACTCTAAAGGACATGTCAAGAGAGCAAGGTTTTATGTCTTTGTATTTGTAGTTGAAAGTATTTCATTAAATTGTTCCATTCTGAATATCATTATTCTAGGCACTGTTAATTCTAAATTGCATCCCTTGCTTCCTAAATTAAAATTTTCATTTCAATTAAATAGAGTGGGTTTTTAAATCCCCCTATGATACCTACCCTTCACAGAACTTAATAGATATAGAATTGCATATGTAAAAATACTAATTGACATACTCCAAACTTGAACTAGAACGAAGATGTTTGGATTGCTCTTTTAAAAACATAATACAAACTTTTTTACTTTTTACAATCTTCAGATTAATTTAAATGAATATAGGGTTATTTCCACAAAATGTGTTATTAATTAAATACAGCCATCAACAGCATGAAGTTATTCTTGAATAGTTTATAAATATTATCATATTTCAAATTGTAAATAGAAGTACATATTATGATTCTAATATTTTATATTTTTCTTATTTCTATGATAGAAAATAAAACCTATTCATTTTAATTGGAGAACAATGTTTGATTTAAGATTTTACAGATATTTCTTTAACTTTTATTTCAGAAATATACAAAATTACCTTAACTAAGCTAATTTTTAGCATTTAAAATACAAAAGTGGTAACATTTCTCAAGCAATTTTTCAAACATTATATAAATTACATTTTGTTTTCTCATACTTGTTAGTTAAAGTGCTACAATTTGTTTTAATTTTTACATTAGAATTAAGAAACAAAAATAATCACATTTCACAGTGAAGCATAAAATTTTACGCGAATTAAACATTCTAATACTTTACAAGTAGAAATATATTTCGCTAATTAATTAAGCGGATTACATTTCCAGATCACAAATTAGTTGCGAAATCGGTTGCCTTAAACTTACAGTAGAAAAAGTTGCAGAATATTTAATTAAATGAAAGTTAAGCTCTTTCTAGAGCTTTAGCAGCAACGTAAAGATTTGTTAACGAACGACTCCAATTTTTCATTCTGGTTGCTTTGTCTTTCGGTTACTATCGGCAACATTTTTCAAAACGACAGAGCGATAATGTGTCTTGAAAACAATAAATATCTATTTCCAGTTCAGTTTATCTTCTTTAAAGATGTGATTAATTTTAAGTTGATAAGGAGAAACAAAGTAAAACATATAAGATGTGGAGATTGGAACTCTGGATTTTTTTCTCATTCATGATTATTCCACAATTGTAAACAATGAGACTTTCACTTCGGTTCATATGTATTAAATTTAGATTAACATTGCGCGTCGTGAATAATTTAAAAAGAAACAGTATTTGATTAGTTGTATCATTGAATACATGCTAATTATTTAAATTGCTGCAATTTCTATTTATTTTTCCAAGTGTCATAAAGATTTTTATCTAATGATCAAGAATTATTAACTGCTCCGAAATAGAATTCTAACTAAAAATAAAAAGAAATGACTAATGCTTTGTTAAACTAGCACACAATTGAAATATACTATAATCTTCAATTATAACTTGTTCATCCGATTTGTAAAGGCAAGGGTAATTTGAATTTGGATTAATTTCAAAAAATACCATCTCGGTCATTTGACCTTCTACTTCCCTTAAAGCAACATAGAAACTTTTTTGCCAATAATCGCTCTTAGATATGATTAAATGAAATAAAAAAATATATTATTGGATCACCTATTATCTTTTTTTAATAATGGCTTGAAATTAGCAAGTCCCCCAAAATAGCAAATTGCATAAATAAAACTATTTATGGAAAAATAGTGTTTGTTTGTCTTATATTAATGATGTACTGTAACATTTTATTGTAGAAATAAAATTACATTAAAATTAATTAGATTGGATGTTTAGTCCATTGTCTGTCATCTTTTCTATTACCAATATTATACTCTTCACATCCCGTGAGAAAATATTGATATTATTGCATATGTAACAATTACAATGGCTGCAGATAATCAAGATCCTCAGTAGTTAATTTTTTTTTTACGGTAGCACAATACTAACTATTATAATCATGTTTCTTTGTTATGAGATTTATTAAGTTTTTACTATCCTGTATTTTTTCATACAAAAGAATACATCATATTATCATTTATACAAATAATTTATTTCTGATGTATTTCTAGATAGACGAGTTATTAGCTCTGAAAGAAGATATAAAATAAAAATTCCTATTGCATTTTTATAAGAATAGATTTGTTAAAATGTCGGTAATGATTATTTAGTAACGCACTTCTATAACTTTTGGAAAGGAAGAAATACTCTCTTTTTTTAATAATAATTGTTTTTTTTAATATTTATGTAAAGGAAGTCTTGATTGTGAAATATAAACATCACTCAATGAAATATAATGAAGCCTTTTAATGAAGGTCTCTTATTGAATGATTTATAAATCTGCATTTTGGATCTAACTGTACCCTATTAATGACTGTGGAAATCAATTCTTAAAAACATAAGTTTTGTTTCAGAAGGGATTTTTTCTGAATTTGAAAAAAAAAAGAATCGTCAATTTTTTTTTTAAGTTTAGCGTTTTTTTAATATTTCAGAAAAAAATATTATATTCACTGCCATTACTTTGAAATATTTTATTTGTCTCAAAATTCAAAACAGTACAGAGAAAAATCAGTCTTTTCCCTTTAATTGATTCTGTCCCTTTGCATCTTGACAACTTGCTATAATCCTCTACTGGCAAGAGAAAATATAATTCTAATTACCTTATTTCAATGAATTTCGCTAATTTTTTATTAAAATTATCTATAAGATAAACAGCTAAAAAGCGAAAACTATTATATTGGAATCCTTTTAATAATTTAATATAAAATGTAGTTACTATTTTATTGTAAATAATAGAGTAAAAAAGTAAATATAGCCCAAAAACTTAGCAATCAAGACATGTATTTTCAGGCGAAAAGGCATGTTTTCTTGTCAATTTTTTTTAAAAAAAGTCATGATTTCTTGATAAAATCATTAAGAGACTTCATTGTGTAATGAGTCTTAAAATTTTTACATTGCTGTACCTGACCATTTTTTGACCAGACAGATGTGGAAAAATATCGTAGTAAACTACTGTAGACATTAATCACTGATTTATAGAGAATGAAACATAATCAAGAAGCATCTTTATTGTATAAATGAAATCATATAAAATACAAAGTAGGATTATTTATATTATCACATTTTGATTATCATCAGCTGCTCTCATCTTCCTTTAAATAACATAAAATATAGCCGGAAGAAAACATTTATATGGTTTTCCTTAAAATATTGCCTATTTGTTAATTTTCCTTATTTATGCGAGATGTAAATAAAATAATTAGAACAACAAATCTCATTAGAAAAAATAATTTTTCACAGTTTTTGTAGTATAATACCAATCAAATTGAGATATATTTCTCTTATGTTCCGTAATTTTTATTTTAATAGCTGTATTTTGCTGCATAAGCAAGTATATTAAGAAGACACCTATTATATCGAAATAAATTCTCCATTTAAC
>JAOUZG010053140.1:0-21149 GCA_026289955.1 Argiope argentata | reverse complement strand
ATATATATATATATATATATATATATATAATTAGCATAAAAAGATGTTAAGTGTATCAATAAAGCCAGTAAAAATAAATAAATAATACTACATTACCAATGATGAATTGTTTGATTTACCATTTAAACTTTTATATCGATGATCTATGGATGAAGATTGCATATATTTAAGTAATTGCAAGTTAAACAAAAAAAAGTTGGATGCGAAGCAATACTGTGTATAAATTTTATTCTTAAATGTATATGATAAACGAAATTGTTGTGAAATAACTGATTATTTTTTTTGCTCGATTCAAAATGCTATTAACGTCTCCCTTATAGAAATAAACGTCGCATTACTAAGTACAGTAGTGAACCTATTGCCTTGTTCAATTCAATGGACCATAACGTTTTAAATTGTTACAATAAATAATATTTTACAATTATAGTTCCATAATTTACTCGGGAATTTATTTCTGATATTTTTTGTTCGTTACATGCCATTTATATTTTATACCTTAAGATACTTCTGTTTATTTACGTGTGTTTTACTGAAGCGTGTTGCTATTTTGTCATATAATATGTTTCAAAGTAATAGCATGATTTAAAAAATAGCATTTTTATTTTTAAAAAGCACAAATTGCTTTTATTTATCATTCATCAAAAATGATAGAAGAATTTCAGCATTTACCATTTAATAGAGAATTATGGGTATCTACAAGATACCTGTTTTTTGTAGTACTTAAGGCATTTTAAAGACCGTTGACATCCGAGCTGAGTGAGAGAGTCTCTTTTATTCAGGAGCGCGAAGTAGGGCCAAGAAAACAACTTAGCTACTTCATGTGTCATATTCGCTTTCACAACCCCTTTTAACAGAATGCACATTCACACACTTCACAGATAAAACACAGATGAAGAACAACCACCCCTTAACCGGGACTCGAACTGAGACACTCTGATCCCTTGGAAGACTCTCTACCTCTATGCCAGGACGTCGCAACAAAAATTTCAGCTATATATTTGGAACAAACCTGCGTATTTGACACGGATTAAAATTCACTGAAGAACACCAAAATTTATTAGAAATAAATCATTCACTGCAGTATATTTATAAGAGACCACAATAAACTTCTTTATTTGTTTTAAAGATTTGGAACGTTCATTATTATCAGATACTAAATTCGATTGATGTTCAGCTATTCTGCTGTGAAGTTGTATTAGAAATTTGAGAAAAGGCTATCTTTGCCTTAATGCAAATGAAGATTCAGCAATCATATGTTCAGAACAGCACATGTGTTGTTTTGAATAACTTCCTGTAACTTAGAAACATCAATATTTTTGATTTTCGAAATGACCACTTTATATTGTATGAGATGTCTGATAATCCACAGAACTAGGCAATAGCAATCATAAGTCACTCAGGCTAAAAGAATTTCTTAGTAATATGTTTAGCCCATGCTTTGGAACATGCATGGGGGTGACGTAATGGGGTTCACTTTCTCTCGCTAGAGTGAGAGAGAGAGTGAGAACTATTGCTGGCTGTGGGAAGAAGGCCATGTTGAGAGGATGAATTTCTTAATTTTGTAAAAGACGGCCAGCTTTTCTCTCCTTTTTTTTCCTTTCTTTTAATGTTGTGCCAGTCCTTTTGATTGTTAATTAAAAAGCATTTAAAAAGACCAAATGTGTAACTAATGTTGCTGAAATTTGCACTCAAACCCATATGTATGTGACCTTATATAAGAGAGAGATCAGGATTGTTCGCGGTCCAAGTAAGGAGCCTGTTTATCATGTCTAAACTAAATTGTTTGGACTAGGACCAAGTTCTGGCAGGCTAAATACAGGATGGTGAATCTTCAACCATAAATGGATGCAAAGAAAAGTCTCGAAGTAATTAAAAACATCCTCAAACAATTTTAAATAATACTATAGATAGTACAATTCAAATGCATTTTAATATTTACATCAAGAATTGTAAATATCTAAATATTTTTAATCCAACATCCATTTTTAGTTAACACTGGGGGTCTCTTCATTATCCCAGCATAGATAGTTAATTTACTTTTAATCCCACGATTTATTTGTCATTCGATGATGATTTTAAAAAAATCAGGTAAATAAGACGAGTAATATTAACAACATGAGTAAATAAATAAATCATATTTTACAATATTTCACAACAAACACTGAAAAGTTCATCATTTAAGTATAAACCAAACAAAGTCTCACTAATCCTCATGTATAGCTGGCAAGAATATTTTAGTATGAACTCACCTTTTAAGGATTATTGAGGAAATACCCATATACATCTATAGTTTCACTTTAAGATTAACCTTTTCATTACAATAACCAAATTATTTTCTTACACGAGAGTCTTATACTAATATAGGTACTAATGAGTTGCCAAGAATCGTGATTTAGAGAGAATTGTTTAAATAAAGAGTACTTTAAGTTATCAAAAAACTCATGAAATTCGTATAAATACCTATATTATTCAAAAAAATTTATAATTTGTAATACTATTTATGATTATTCCTAGTATCAAAATATTGTTTCTTTGATATTTTTAATCCATAAAAACTCTTTTTCTCCAAAATGATAATTACGCATAACTAAAGTCTAATTATTTTCGATAAAAAATTATTTCCTTGTGAACTAAAATAAAAATTAAAACAAAAATCATAAGAAATTATAAAAGCTTGTTTTTTTAGGATAAAAGAAAAAAAAAGAAAAAAAACTTCCTTAAACCTAGGCTGGGCATTCATTGTTATCGTTGTTATTAATGGCACTTGAAATGGACAAGGGCGCTGACGGCCGTCTGCAATTTTAAGCTAAAATGAGCGTCTGTTGTTTGAATTATCGCCAACTAGAGCCAAGAGTACGACTTTAGCTACACACCCATCTCATTCGCTTGCACAGACCCTTTTTACAGGGGGGGGGGACATTCCCACGCCTAACAGACAGAACGCAGAACAACCAAGCCTTAACCGATACTCAAACCTGGTATGCTGAGATCACGAGGAAAACGAGATACCTCTGTTCCAGGACTCTGGCGCCTTTATTGCAAAATATTAAGGATAAACGCTATGATTTTTTTAAAGATTTCCTTAAGTATTACGGCATTTCAGGCTTTATTAGCATGCTATTTTATTACAAAATATCTCTTGTGACTCTATTAATTCTTATTGCTAAATTCTTAGCATTTTGTGAACTCTTCGGTAACATTTTTATTTCCTTTTTAGATATCAGCTCATAAATTTATAATCATAGCGTCTTATATCATGAACGGGATTTGGAATGAAACGTAGACATCCGAGTTTGTTGAGCACGATAATTCCAGAATATTTTCAACGCTAAATATTCGTTTGATTACAATCACTACTTCGAAATTCTGTTATTGATTAATTTATTAAATTTGAGAAAAAAAATTCCTTTAGTAAATTTTCTTTGGTTTAAAAATTTGAAGGAAATATCAAATAAATGGTAATTAACTGAAAGTATCAAAAAAAATTTTTAAAGTTAACAAACCTAATGAAAATTATTTAAATCCACATCATTAACTTCTTACCTAATGAATTGAAATAACAAACTGGACATCATTAGATTCGAAATAAACAAACACTTCTACAACAAATATTTTATCACTTCTGTAAATTCAGCCCTGAAATCCGGAAATTAAAGTTAAAACTGAGAATATCTACCCTTCCCCCCACTGGTTAATTACCTTCTCATTCCACTCCTTCTGCCGGGAAATTTATATCCTGATGAAACAATCGCCGATGTAAATAACAAAAGAGCCATTCACCTTTTACGAGCTCGCTCTCGAACATTCTTTTGCTGTCGTATCTGCAGAATGAAGTGCCGCGAGCTTGCATTCTTTAATGAAGCAATCAGGGGTAATTGGTAGGTTTTCCAAACCTCAAGCTCAAGTTTAGAATCACGATATGTGATAAGAATGAATCACCATTACGAGAAAGGCGTGCCCAATTACTCGTTAAGTTTGTGCAGTTGATGAGAAACATTTGTGAACATGCATATGCTTTCTTTAATAAATTAAACCCATCTGTTGTATAAATATAAAAGACATCTGCTCTAATCATGGTTCAATAGCTAATTTCTTAATCTTTAAAGATATATAATATGTATTTTCATTCGGATAAAGTTCCTAAATAGAAGGTTTTTGGTAGAAGATAGGAACATTTCTGGAAGGTTAAAAATTATCCTAAATGGAAGGTTCAGGAAGGCTTCAGATTTACAAGTATAATTTCTCATTAAAAATTTCAGTAATAAATATTTTTATATAAATTAAATTGGACGCTTAATAGAGCATGAGTTTTAAACAAGAATTTTATATACATTTAAATATAATAAGATTAAAATGAAATCAGATATGCCTATTTCAATATATCATGTCAGAACATCATTTCTTGAATAGCCAAGAAATGATGTTCTGACACCACGTGTTCGTGCGAGTTGAATTATATTTTTATTCATTACTATTGTATCATCGAATTTATCCCTTTAGTATTGCAAAAGATAAAAAAAAACTGTCTCGCATTTATTGTAAAAAAGAATATCCCATTTCCTATTTATTTCATTTCATATAATCACGTGCTCAAAATGACATTTTTTAGGTTTTATTTGCGGTAATCCTTAACTTATTTTTTAAAAATCAGAGCTTTTGTAAATGCAAAGTCAACACCTTATTAAAACTTAATTTTTTGAGATGCTCGTGCAGATAATAACTTCTTTTTTGTTTTTCACCTACGGAATTTTGTTGACTCTAAAAACCTCATCCTGAAAACAACAAGTCCAACTTTATTTTTTAATATGAATGCTTAGTTTGTGATTCTTATTACAAACATTATAGATTTTTTATTATCAATTTTGAAATAAATTATTTGGCTTTACTTTAACTAATATGTGATTCCCATTATAATTCTTATTTCACTTAATCTCTCAAACAATTATTGTTGATATCTTCAAGGTATCATCAGATATTTAGAATGTAGAACAACAATGTGGAGATTAGTTATGATGACGTATACTAATGTGAATGAAGATTATCTGTTATTTAAGTCTATACATGTACTGAGAATCAAACTATGATATTTTCATATGTTAACTGAAATTTCATGATAACGAATTTTTGTAAAATAACTTTTTTTAAAAGTAGGCATGAGTCGCTTATATTTTATTTAACTAGTTATGCATTTTTTTTCAATTAATCCAGGCAAAATTTTATTTAATTTTGACGTGTCCATAAATCAAACCGTTTTAACTATGATTCATTATTAAGGTAGAACTAATTATACTATTCTATTATTTTTAATATAATAAAATAAATAGGAATCTCGTAGATTAACTATGTTACTTTATATTATTTTGATAATAATTAATTAATTAGTTATTTAAGATGCATATTCCCTTAAATTAATTCTGTTATAATAAGCAAGCAACCACACCAATTAGCTGTAAGTCCACGATTATGAATTTTACCACCAGAATATGCTTTAAAAAGTAGGAAAACGGGCACTTTATAAATTTTGAAAATCGTATCTTATTTCTTGATTTAAATTTTAAAGTTTTATAGACATTTTTTGAAAAAGATTTTATGAAATCTTGGCGTATCTTTAAGTACCACTCTCAGTGCCTAATTACAATGAAAGAACTAACTTTGTCATAAATATTTTTAAAAAATGAAATCCTTAAATTGATTCTTTTATAGTCCTGACGTCTGCTTTTTAATGAGCCAATAAGTATCATATTATATTACATTCGAACGAACGATATTGTAAAACTCTTTAAAAACTTTCCTATTTAAAAATTCTTTTTTTTTTCTTCAAAAATTGTATCCGTCGTAAAATTATTTAATTTAAGGTCATATAAATCTAACTTGTAAACTTAGTCAAATTTGAAAAAGTTGCGACTTACTAATTTTTAATTTATAAACATATTCTGCACTGCTCTGACTCAATTGAGTAGGAATTTTTTTCTTTTCACTTCGATTATTTCAGTTTAACAGCATTTTTACAGTTACAATTTCCTTTTAGGTGTTCAAAATATTAAGCAACTTTTATATAAATAATTTAATATGCATTAATGTTGAGACACAACTCTTTCAGCATAAAACTAAATTTTTTAATATCAATTTCAAATTTTTATTTAATTTTTACAAAAATTACCACAATTTATTTATTACTTTCTACTTAATCTCTTCAGTGTTAATTCAAAACTTGATATAAACCTTTAAATCTCAAAGACCATCTCAGAATTCCCAGAGTGTCAGGGCATGGTCAAATGGTTCGAAATATCTCGATGTCCAACAACGGTCATAAAACTTTTCCTCCGTAATGAACCCAGGGGGATAAACCGGAGGAATTACAGACGTATATTCTGAAAGTTTTACGACCTCCTCTCCCACTCCCTTCTTTCTCTGCATGTCCAACACATATTTTATGGGCTGTGAATTCAGCAGGCCAAAGCTCAAATGTTCTATCGTAAAAGTGTGTACTTTCTCCAGAAAGTTTGTTTCTTCAATATAGATGAGGAATTTGGGATTAGTAGTATTTGCTTTATTTTTCATATTTCCTGCAATACTTATGCGTTGCATATAATTTTTGATTTCAAGTACGAAAATGTAATGACTGAATTTTGTTTCATACAAATTTCTTTTTAAAAATGGAATTCAATATTAAGACGACCAGGGACCTTTAAAATGACTTTTTGCAATCTTCACCTTAGCAATTTGAAATTTTACGGACATTAAAAGTAACACCATAGGAGATAGCACACAACATACTAAAGTACTATATTGATTTATTTATGAGTTAGGGAGCTAATATAATATAACATACACATTAACATTAGCAATTAATAATATGTTACTTAAAAATATTCCAGGTGCTCTAATTTTGTTCGAAAGCACTAAGATTTTTATTATTACTTTCTCTAAACCTTTTGAAACAAAAGTTGGGATTAATCTTGAAGTTTGAGTACAAAATATCAAAATTAACCAATGTAATAACTCAAAACTACCTAAACTAATTTTAATCAGTAGTTTCAAGTAATTATATTAGTTGATTTTGATATTTCGCATTCAAATTTTAAGTTTAATACCAACTTTTGTTTCAAAAAGTTTAGAGTAAGTAAAAATAAAAATTTCTTTGCTTTCGAAAAAATTTGGAGCGCCTTGAAAATTTTTCAGTAACAATATTTATTGCTAATATTATATTATATTATATTAACCCTTTAACTCATAAATAAGTTAATATAATGCTTTAAAATTTTGTGTGTCATCTCCTATAGTGTTACACTTAATGCCTGCAAAATTTCAATCTGCTAAGGTGTAAATTACAAAAAATTTTAAAGGCCCCTGTTTGCCGTAAACGGCTTATTCGAATTTCTAATTTTTCCATTTATTCTGCTTGGGAGATAAAGATTTAAAAATTTCAGTTAGTTTGGAAATATGTCGAAGTAATATAAATATGTATTTGTTATAGTTAAAAATCAATCAAAACCCGAATTAACGATAAATAAGTTTCAATAACCCTAGGAAGAACCTTCTTTATTTGTGTTTTGACTGAATGGTTAGACAGTTTTATTTTGTATCTATCCAAAATTATTGTATTAAACAGTATGTAGTAAAACAGTGTTTATGAAAGGAACCTATCATTGAAAAAAAAATCTTTATTTGAATATTTTTAAAGTAATACCGTTATTAAAATTATTTAATAAAACAAGGCAAACTACTGTGACATTTAGAATTGCAAAGAAAACCCTTTTTTCATACATAAATGCATTTTTGAAGAACAATCATTTTTACAAGAACAGCAAGAGGACCCTAGTTCAGTTCCTACAACTACTTTTCTAGCTACTAGTCCCAGAGAAATATCCTGATTCGGTACTCGCTTTTGAGCCAAGAAAATTTGCGGCGATGTATAAAATTCAGATCTGAAAATCAGTGAATATATTAAAATTTGGTGTAAAACTCTTACCATGAGTAACAGTAGTCTACTGTATAATTTATTGGAATTTAAAGTTATTATAAATGATAACCACACGGAAACACGAAAAAAAAAACAGGTTTCCACTTGAACTGTAAGTTGCGATGCTTTTTCCCTAGTTAATTCAGGTTTTGACTGACTTCGAGTTTTCAATGAAACATACCTGCTGAACAAATTCAACAACTTGGATTTGTTAAATTAGATTTCTTTGATGTTTATTTTAAGTAATTTATATTGATGTTTGCAGTAGAAAAGATTGGATTGAAATTATATTTCCTTAGAACTGATTTGCAATATCGCAAGCTATGCTTTAACATTTTCATCATAAAAACCAGTAATTATATATCACCATTTATTTATATGTCCAAGATTTTTTATTCTTTCTGGAAAGGTAATTTAATTAAAATGATCACAAATAGTTCAAAAATATATTTTCTTTGATGCATTTCAGAAAAATGTATAATAGCAATCTGTATTATTTCTATTTGTATTTTAATAACTGTTTACATTAGAAAAAAAATAATTCCCCTTGAAATAGAAAGAATGCACAAACTAATAATATTCATTAGAAAGAAGTTGGATCGTACTGTTCTATTTCAAGAATTCTTAACACTTTTATATTTTTCCAGTACAAAATATTTTTGTGATTGATGCACCAATAGAAAGTGGACAAAAGAAAAAAAAATCAAGCGGCATAAATTTTAAAAGTTCAAGAAATATTTAACGCGCGTTTTAATTAAAATATAATAAAAAGAAAAAAGTAATTTTTTGAGTATTTAAAAACTAGTTTTTTATATTCCAAAACGATGAAAAATTATTTTTCTACAATAATACGTCGCCAATTATTGCATAAAAATGCAAAATATTCAATTAATTATAATTTCAAAGATGTCACAAAATCGTATCGAGTGCTCACTTCCACTATCTGAGATAAATATGTTCCAAGTTATTTTTGGGTTGGCTATAGGTGAAATGGTCTGGCTTGCAGGGGACCAACAAATTTAGTGTTAACTATTGTCTCTCAATAGTTAACACTAAATTTGTTTAGCGTTAAATATTTAATAACTAACAAACTAGCATAGTCATCTTTCTTTGAAAAGTGTAAAAGTGAGTTAATATTGCTTATTTCAAAGAAAAATTCATAATTCAATATTATTAGCCGTGATCTATTCAATAGCAAAATTTTAAAAAAAAATGTTTGCAGTTTTTACATCAAAATAAATGTGGCTGTTAATCAATTAAACCTATTAAACTTTTCCAAAAAGGTATTATTAATTGTGTTTTCATCTTTTTTTGTCGGTTTCCTTTTGAATATGAATCTATGAATAAGGATAATTCTGAAATTGGAAACCATTTTACCCTAATTTGAAAATTTGTTGCGTTTAATTATTACTTACAAAGTTTTCATCAGAATCAGAGTATTCTTTGAGAAGTGTGTTATATTATAAAATATCAGATGACTGTATTTCAGTAAAGATAAACAAAAATGGAACTAAACCTTTGTGAAGAAAAACAATTCTTCTGATTGTTTCTTTAAATAAGATACATTATTATCACGACAGAACATGATGTTATTTTGGGAAATGAGGTTTGTGGCGTCAACAAAAACCCGTAAATGAAAAATTGAGACTTTATTATCTGCATGAGCAAGTCAACAAATCAGATTTTACTAAGGCGTTGCCATCGCCTTTACAAAAGTTTTGAATAAAAAAAAGGTAACGACTACAGCAAATAAAATCTAGAAAAATGTCATTTTGAGCAGATCATTATGTGAAATGAAATAAATAGGGAATGTGATATTTTTTAAAACAATAAATGCGAGACAAATTTTTTTGGATCATTTGCAATACTAAAGTGAGTCATTCAATGAAACAATTGAAATGAATAAAAATATAATTTTACTTGCACGAGCATGTAGTTCTAGGTCGTTCAAGAAATTATGTTCTGACATGTTAAATTGAAATATGTATAGGAGATTACATTTTAATCTTTAAATTGTTTTTATTTTAAAAATTTAAGCAGAAGAATCCAGCTTTTTTAAAAGGTAGAAATTACTAATAAAACGGAATATTTAAGCCAATCAAAGAAATGTAACTTCACAACTCCCATAAACGCGGATTTGTACTTGACTTATTTATTTTTATGTTCTCAACTTCTAAAAGAAAAGCTATCAGCCAAACTTAATTAAAGAAAACAAAGTTTCTAATGGATCTCTTAAGCGGAGAAAAGCAATTATTTCACTAACATCTACGAGTTTCCGTTTCGTTTAGCTAAGCTATCTTGTTGTAGTTAAAATGAAATTTTTCGTGAAGATTAGAGAGAAGAGAGCATGGTATGTGATAAAATATTAAATATCTGCCTACTTACCATGACTTTGTTTTTAGTGGGGGCTGGATAAGATTACGTTTCCGAAAAAAAAATTCAGGGGATCAGATTAAACTTGAACTGAAAATATTTTTCAATCAGTGAAAGCTATAATTTTCTCTTTACCCTCAGTTATTTATGCATGCTTAACTATACCAATGATTCTAATTCATATAAGAATATTCGAAATACTCTTGTTCATTTCACGTAAAGCATTTTATGTTTTGTACCAAACCCATTTTAACATCTCTTTGTTATTAATCTAGCCAGACATTTTTATCGATGAATAATCTAAAAAAATTATTTCCTTTGGTAAGGCTTCAAAAGGCATGCCGTTTGTTATAGATATCTTATTGAATGTGCATTGAATGTAATCCTATAATATAGAAGAAAGTTTTCCTTTATTTCACGAATATTTTTTTTAAAAAGTACTGGTAATAAAAAACAAATTATTATATAACAAAAAACAAACAAATTAATTAAGAACCAGCTGATACAAAATCACAAATCAAGTAATAGTAACAGCATTATCAATAAAGCTCAGATTTTTATCACCTCGCTTTAGGAAAAGAAAATTCCCGGGAAATTAGTTCTTTTGAGATCATCGATTTTTTACGATTTTACGTTACAACTCCTAAAACTCTTCAAAATAATCTAGATATTTTGGTTTCTTTGGATTTCAGCCACAATTTATGCATTCCTAGAATATTCGTTTCTATTCACAAATTCCCCAAATTAATAAGTCGTCAAACTTTGAAATCAATTATTTGGAGGCCATTAATGATTTTTCGTGATATGTTTAAGTATGTAGTAATTTCATTTTCATAACACTACCTCATCACTATCAAATCAAGCTCAGATAAATTAAAACTCTGCAATTGTACATTGAGAATGAAACAAAATTATTACATGAATTATCGTATTTATGTTGGATTTGAAAGCAAATATCCTTTAAGGAGATATTTGAAGAATATATAAACAGTTATAGTCACTTGTTATTCATATAATTTTCCTGTTGTATAAAGGATTTTCCAAGAATTGAAGGAAAATATAATCATTACAGAAAAAGAGATAAATTCAAAACTTTTTATAATTAATTTCACTGAAAATTAAATTATTCTTTAAGCATATTTTCTTTTTATTCAATTAAAATTCCTAATATAAGATTTTTAATATCTTTATAAATTTATAAAATCTAAAAAAACCATTCAAAGTTTTCTAAATAGATAACAGTGGTCAACCCTTTCTAAAAGCTCCAGATAAGTCAGCTTTTCAAATGGAATGTGATGTCAGAGAGTTCGTTTCATGCCTAAAAATTGAAAAGAAAATGGTAAGTCCTTCGCTTCAAAGAATTTCATTTCTGAAACTTCAGAGCCGAAGTAAATTAATTCTTTTCTCTCATTGAATCAATTTTGAAATCTTTCTCCCTCTTCAATTCCGAGTTTCTTATTGGTCGCAGAAATTCCACCAAATATGATAAAGCAATATTATTCGCAACTTTTCTACAGTTTTTTTTTTTTTTTTTTTTTAGTTTGAGATTTTTTGTTAAGTTTTATAGTTGCAAGGAAAAAAACTTGTATAACGAAATTATTTTCTCTGATTTCACACAAACTTTATGTATAGCATTAAGTGTAAATTAAATTGTAAGTTAGGTAACATTGTAGGTGAATCAATGCTACAAATAATGTCAAATTAACTTAAATATATTTACTAATATATTGTGAATAATAAATATAATCAAGATAAATTTTAAAGATATTTATATTTTCATGAATAGATTTACTTCAAAGTGTTCAGACGATTTTCTCGTGAAATTATATTACCTTAAAAGCTGAATTTTTCTGTTTTACATTTCAATTTTTTCCCTTCCCTTTTTAATCTGCTCAAGTACATATATGTTAAAACAAATTATTATTTAAAAAATTTCAAATTATGGAATAAGTAGTTAATGAAAATATAGTATGAAATTATCAAAAATCAATAAGAGTTCGAAATAAAAAAATAAAGAAGTGAAATCAAATGATTTGATAAAAAAAATAAAGTGTTTTAATGCGCAAAGAAATTGTATAAATTATATTTACATGGAATTGTTATTGTGCACTTTGAAAGAAGGACATATGTAATTATGGATGTGAAAGGCCCATTTATATGTGTTAACGGTAGACGAAATGATAATGGAGGTGTATATCCATCACCATTATTTTATGATATAAACTGTGTATATTATGGATTGCATAGACATCAAAAATTTGTATAAAGCATTTTGGAGTAGATATGTCTTTGAGTGAGACAGAATTAACAAAGCAAATAACATTGTACCATGGATTCTCTTTAGCAGGCTTTGATGTTCACAACCCAATTTTCATCAACAAGAAGTGTTAGTGGAAGTAGCATTACAGTCTTGTGCATAATGTATAGGAGACTGAGTAAAAATGAATTGAAATGTTTGGTTACTACACTAATGTTAATTAAGAATATTGAAAAATTAACATGTGTTGAACGATTTCATTGCTTCTATTTTTTAAAATTAAAAATCACTTCCTCGTTGGAAAACTATATTAAGGATGAATGATTCAGTCCCATACATTTTATACAAATTCTTCATTTTTAAAGTTATTTATGTGTTTAGTTTCTTTTTTTATTATTTGTATTTTCATTTATAGTATGTTATTCTTTTATTTATATACATTCTATCGTTCTTAATCTTACCTGGCTTGTTCTTCTGTTAAATCGGTCTGCCCTATCTCTTTTAAAAAGCATAGGCCAGGTCGAAGTGCCTTGATCGAAATTATAACTATTGGCTATGCTAAAATTTCTTACTGGTCGAGCTTCGATCATTGCCTGTTTAATTTATCTGGACGAATTCGTGTTACTTTTAGATATTACTTCTGCTTAATTAAATAACAAAGCTCTATTTAACAGTTTATACCAGATTTCTAATATTTTAGCATAACACCAACGTTTTAATTCAAAGGATAATAAGATAAAATTACAATTACATTTTCATTTGGATGTTCTAAATAGTATTGAGTTTGCTTTTCTCAAATTCCATTCGATAATTGCATATGCGAATATATGTAATGTACGTTGATTTATGAAATCAAAAGTAAAGGTAAAATGCAGTAGTTTTACAAATATGCTAATTGCAGATATTTAAAACCATGTATATTTTGGTTGTGAAAGGAATTGATTGCCTATTTTTCATTACTAATTCATGTACGTAATAAATATTTTTTATTCAAATAAAAAATTATTTTTAAATTGTAAACAATTAATGTTATCATATAAAATGAAATAAGCAAAAAGAAAATGAAAGAAATAAAGAATAATAATATTTATTCTTTATTTTCAAATGGGTGGTATTTTTGGAGCTTTAGCTGATTATTGAAGTCAAGGTTTGAGATATTCTTGTAAGAACAACCAGTTATTCATGGTTACAGCTATATAAAAAATTATATTACTATAGAAACGTACTTATGATAGATTTTCTTCTCATTTTTTCTTTTATTTACCATACATAAGTAGAAATTGTCTCTAGAAATCGGGACAATTTCTACTTATGTATGTTCTATTTTACAAATATTCTAATGCCGTAAAATTTAATATTCAACATTGATTTTCCACTCCTGTACAGGCTGTTACTCCGTTTGTCTGAGAAGTGGAACTCTAAAATTTATGAAAACAGCAATTCTAAATGACCAATTTTCTTTTTTATTCTTACGATTCTAATCTCAAATATATGTTGCAGTAAAATATTTGGTTCTCTTAAATACATCAGCAGAAAAGGTAATTAATTCAGCAGATCCCTTAAAAAGACATTTTCAATTTAAATCAAATGTGTTAATCTAATAAACTACACATAGATAATCTCAATCGTAATATTAGGTTATTATATCGATCTTATAACAAACAGAGTACAAATTTTAACTGTCATTTTTTGGCCTCGCTTCCTTTCGATACAGTAAACATGACAGCAATTCCTTCGGTCAGGGCTTACCCTTTCCTTTCAGGCATGACCTAAAAATGCATCATCCCAAAACGTGCGTGACCAACTCCCCAATATGAACTGTTGACGTGCTTGATTGGAAAAGGCACGTGTCTCCCGAACTTAAGCCTAGAAAGAATAGTCGATGCCCCCATTGTTGGAATATGACCATCTTCAATATCGGAGAATACGTGAGAGGCATGAATTTATTTGGAAAGATTCACGTTTCATGCCGAGTAAGGATCGATGTTTTCAGAGCAAGGATTAATGGAGACGTCCTAAGTATCTTTAAGGAGTAATTGCATATTTCTGAGTGGAATCCATGGATATTTTCCAAGAATATTTTACACATGGATAACTTTGAGTATTCTAATAAAAAATGTATTCTAAGTAAATACATTCTAATAAATACAAATATTCTAATAAATACATTCTACATACATTAAAAGTATTCTAAATAAATACATTTAAGCAAAGACTTTTCTAGTATAACAATAAATACGGTTTTGAGAAATAAATACTGATATTTTTAAGAACTATTATTTAATTTTATTTCTTTCATATTTGTAAAAATAGAATTTGGTAACTTATTTTAAGCCTTATTCTAGATATTAAAAAGCTCAATTTTTGTACTTTTATCTGTTCGTAAATATAAATTACTTTATTTTATTATATTCCGAATAATGTATGTTTATTTAAGACTACAAAGTATTAAGGAATAAAAATTAGAAATTAGTTTTAATTAAATAATAAAACTATGTTCATGAACTTATTTTGTCATAAACAGTTCTGAAAAATTGCTGACTCTTTATGCAATTGTTTTGTTTTTTGTGTAAGTTTTACAGTTCTAATTGCATGTTATTTGGTAACGTATATCTGTGTTACCATTTATTTTAAAATCCTAATCCTTCTTTCTGATAAAGAGAGATATTGATTTACAAATCAATTTTACATTTGCAATTATAAGATAAACTTTTATAAATAAATTAAAAGGCTTTTCATGTACTTTAATATTATAATTATAATCTATGATTTTGATTAAAAATTATAATTTTAATAATAAAATAAAATACACTGCACAGTAAAAATACATTTTTTTTATTTTAAAAATAAATTTAAAAAACAAATCAGAATTTTTATAAACTTTTATAATGCATATGCTTTAAAACCAAATAACATTTTAATTTTTTTCTATACGCAATTTTATAGAGGCACTGTTTGATTCTATTAATTTTATTATAATTAAATCTGGTTATACTTCACTTATATAGTGTATATAAAGCAGAAAAAGCTGTTAGGATATTTTTTGAAAGAAATTTCAATTATAATAAAAAAATTATACTGCCGGAATTGTTTTCCTTTAGAAGAATTATTTTATCACTGTTATAATATTAATATAATTACAAGTAATAAATCTACCAATTTTTAAATTGAGGATAAAATTAAAATTAATTTTATTTCAAGTATTATTCATAGTTTAAAATTTCATATTTCCAATTTCGTCAAATTTCTTGTTAGTAACTTTGTGCAGATTGTTTAGGCACTTTTCACAATAGAAAAATCAGTAAATTCCCTGTGTAATTTTTTAAATATCAAATTTTTATTTCCATACAATTTACTTAAATATCTGTTGGTATTTAAAGTCAGTATGAAATTCTGAAAAGGCAACCATACAAATATAAAATATTCATTATGTTTAATAATTGATACCTATTTTAAGATGTCTGCTTTCAGAATTCAAAGGATAATTTAAAAGCAGAAATCTCAATAATAGTTTTAATATTTCTAATTCAAACAAATCGTAGTTACATTTTTAAGTAAGTTAAAAATACTTCGATAATTTGACTTCTATTCTCTATATAATTTTACAGCTATAATTTTTAAGTATGTAACAACTCACAGAAACTAAAGATTTTCAACAAAAAATTTTGACATGAAGTTTAGGGGGTTAAAATGCGCCTGAAGAAAATGTCTTGTTTTTATTGCTTTTAACAAATATTCTGTTTCTGGGAACTGATTTAAATATTTGTAATTTTCTAGCACATCGAAATAATATTAACTTTGTAGTTTAAAATTTATATATATAAAGGGTGGCCATAAAATATATTTCCATGTTTGGGGCATCTGAAGTTAAAACGAATGAGCCAAAACAAACCATAGATTATATGCAGACTATAGAAGGCATGAGAAAATGAATTCTGCCGGGAAAAAAAGTTTCAAAAGTTCCCGTTAGGAGAAATACTGGATCTTTGGGAATACAATTATGAATGAGTTTATGAAACTCGCAGAAAATCTTTTATTCATCAAGAATCCTCTGGACGCCGTGCAACATTTTCAACTTTCTGAGCGTTCTGTGTACAACATATTGCATACCATGTATGACGTCCTTCACTTCTGCGTGTAAACTGTCAATTCCGATGGTCATATGAGACCTTCTTTTGTTCTGTACAGAAGACATGCAGACTTTCTTAAGAGCAATCACCGCATTATACTATCTAGTGTAGAACAGTTTTATAAGTAAAACATGCTGAGGTAAAGTAGGACCCATATTAAGAACACTTCAACAATTAATCACGAGAGGCAGTTAAGAACACATTAAGAGTCAAGAAAGACCTGCTAACAGGTTGTTTGCAACTCCCTTTTTTACAATCAACCATGCTGAAGATGTTACGCTCGTACAGGAAATTTTACATAATCCATCCGATATGCAATGCAAATTTCCATTTGCAGATTTCCTCGTTCGTATGTGACAACTTTTTGTACAAATTTTTTTTCTGCGAGATTCATCTTCCCACATTTTCCACAATCTGTGCATGAAATGTGTTTTCATTTCATTCATTTATTTTAACTGCAAATGCAGCCAAACAGAGAAAGTTACTTTATGACCACACTGTATATAATTCTTTTAACATGAAAATATATGAATTAGCTGCTAATAATTCGTTGACATAATTTCTTTAATCAGAATATTACATTCTTTTAAAGATTAAACATATCAATAATCTTAAAGATACTTATTACTAATTAAATTCATTTATTTCACAATAAAATCCTCGATGGATTTCCGATATAAATAGTTATTAAAATTCAAAATTAATAAACACCAAACTTTAGATACTAAAAAATAATTCATTTATTGAAGTTACTGCATGTTATGAGCCAATAACCAGAAACTTAAGAAAATTTATCAAGTAATCATTTTTATAATATAGGTTCATAATAAGGTTTAAAAATCAAGAAATAATTTATTGAATCTTAGGATAATCAAATCTAATAAAAGTCGGAATAGAAAGTACACAAAATGCGAATGAAACTGTCAATATACTGCTAAAAAGATTAAACTAATAAAAGGACGAATTCAAATTTCTAGAAAACGACACTTCTTTAGTTGAATAAATGATTCATTCAGAATTTATGCTTTAATAGCAATTTGAAAGTTACAATGCTTTATGAGAAGTGATCAAATTCTTTGAAGATATTAATTTTTTTAATGTAATAACTGAGACTAATACATAGCTGTTATATTTCTTGTACATTGAACGATTACCACACTTTCATGTAGTTCAATATATTCATTGAGAAAGATCGTTGTACTTCATAGAATATGTATAAAACTTTTTCTTCATTAAACGACTATATGATGACTTAGTTACTATTTGATTGAATAATTACTTATTGTTGGATCTTGCAGAGTTATAAACAAAATTAACAACCGTTATGTTGTCAATCAATGGATCGTCTCTAACTTAATTTATTAAAAAATTCTTTCTTTCAGAATACGTTAATAAGAACTTCTTAATTGGTAATAAAGATTAATTGTTGAAGATGAAAGGGTTGAAGTTAATAAAATAAAAACTCATATGTAATTATATACAATGTAAGCAAGAAAATTCATAATTTCCTAACTTCTCAAACGTATAGTCATTTTTATCCTTCAATTTTAATATCAGAATTACAAAAGCTATACAACAATTTATTAAAAATTTCAGAAGCAGAAAAATTAGGCCTGGTCTCACTATTAGTGACAAAAGTAATACCATTAAATTATTGGCTTCCACTCATATTCACAGAACGTTCGAAAAAACCAAATTATTACTCAGATTATTTGGATAAATTGATTAAGATAATCAACATCACTACAGTTTTATAATACTCTTTATCCACTTCCTCCCACAAATCTATATTATTTACTTTCCAAAGTTGGTTTTTATTGAACATTTATTAATATTTATATTTGTAGTTACATTTTTTTATTTTAAATTTTAATCGAGATTCTTTATTACATTTAACAACTGCTTGCTTCTAACTTCCATGTTGTTTAAAAAAGAAGTTAATTCTTTGTAAATTTTGTTCGATGATAATGAAAGTTAATCCATCACTTGAGGTTCGTCATAAATAATTGAAATTAAATCAATATGATCCATTTCAATATAAAAGTTAGGGGAAAAAATTTAACCAGGAAAATAAATGTTTTTGAGTCTTCAAAACTAAACACGATGTAGAAAAGGAATTATTATAATTGAGTTGAAGCATGATTTCTTGATTTTTTTAAATAATATTGATCAATCTACTGTTTATGTATTTTTAAGCCAAAGTATTTGTCTGGATCATCTTTATGAGACTCCTAAAAGGATGGGACTGGTATGTTGACTGACCTCATGATAAGATTTTATAAATGACGTGCGATTCTTCAAAGACAAGTTCACAATAACTTTTGTAAATGAAATATTAATTCAGTACCTTGTAGAAAAAGATAACTGATTAAATATTGAAATATTTTCTATATGAAATTCCATGTGTTGGGGTACAGTGAAAAAAACCTGACAGACCGAATAATGATATTTTATTCCACTATAGTATATAATAATATATATATATATATATATATATATATATATATATATATATATATAATAAAAAAGAGTATGTGCATTTTACAAAAAAACTCGTCTATTTAGGACTACCAAATACAGCTCATATATGCATTGCAAAATAATAATTTCTTCCACAGAGTAAAAATTTAGAAATATCAATTACACTTTTAATTAAATATTTAGAAAAGCATGAAATTTTACACAAAAAATATTATCCAGAAATAAATTTTCCCACGTTAAAATTATTTTTTGATGGTCTTAATTAATTTTCTAAGTGACTTTTCAAAATTTCCTCACTTTTTTAATACATGAATGCAGAAATTTTTAGCATTATCTTAATTTTCAGAAATAGATCTACCTGGAATAGATCTATTTTTCAAGTATTATCTTAATTTTCAGGAATAGATTTCCATTGCTAGATTGAATTTCATTTAAATTCTTTAGTTCTTTAAATTAAGAAATTGCATGATTTTCTACATTTTTTCAAATTTAATTTTAATTTAATATCGAAATCTAATTTAACTGTATTAACGCTCTGGAATAACACATTACTACTCTTATTATGTATAGATATAGCGACTTTTATTTTGATTGCCACCCTCTCTCCATACTTCTGCATTATACCACCTTGAGTATATTTTGTTCAAATAGAATTAATGTTCACCAGTACCTTTTACATGTCATCTCTTTCGTGGAAAAGGGCCTCAAACTTAGAGTAATCCGTCTGTGAAGTTGAGATCCTACTTCCAGGAACCCCAGCATGCCGCCATTTTGTAACTAAAGTAGAAAAATGCCACTTACAATCTGTGCAATTTACCTGAGTAATTTCATAGACGCAAAAGCCCTTAATGGAGATGTAATGACATAGGACATAATACCATTATTAATACCCACAATAAGCAGAATGAATGGAAAGTTATTAAAATCAAGCAACTGTAATGTTTGCTTCAGTTTCATACTTAAATGTACATTATTGAAGGAATATTGAATTTTAATTCATGCATAAATTATTTTATTCAAATTCAATATCAACATTCGTGTCAAACAAGCTATTTATGAAAGTTGATTCGTTTTTAACAAGCAACTAAGATGGAAAAAAATGATTACTCACAAGTATGAAGAAAATTACAATGAAAGAAAATTTTAAATTTTGATTTAAGAATTTAAATAATATTGTTTAATTTTTGGTATTTTTTTAATTTTATAATATTCTTCTCTTTCCATACCAAATTTGAAGTTAACTCAAGGTATTAACTACTATTTTACTTTATATACGTTACATTAAAAATAATCACATCATTTAGAAAGCATTTTTATCCAAAAGAAACTAGAGAAAGTATTCTGAATTCTGATATATGATTTGATTTGTTTGGTATATATATATATATATATATATATATATACACAAAAGAGAAAAGATATATTTATTTTTTAGAAAAGGGTCTATATTCACTGACACCTATGTTTCCCCTTTTGTTTTCATTTCTCTTCCATTCAATAATATCTTGGTGATATTGTACCTTTTGACTTTGGAAAGAGAAAAAATGATATCTGAAAAATGTAATTCTTTTATTTTCTCCGTCTTCTCGAACAGGAAATAACTGTAATTCCACATTTTCAGTTTATTTCCTCTCCTTCTCTCAAATGTCTCGTCTCAAAGTCTCCTTCATTCAATACCATTCGATTTCGTTCGAAGAGATGCAGTGATCGATCCTGGATTTATGAGTTTATTATGCTATCTCTTGTAGAGGTTTTTTCCCCAGATATATTAAAGTTTTTGATTCGATACTTATAAAACTGATTTTCTGATTTTCATAGTGATTTATATACATTTGATTCATTTTAAAATGTTATAACCAAAGGTACTTTACAATTAAAGTAGTTATAAAAATAAGTTTTAAAATTTCATGCTTTTATGTACATCTCTTTCATAATAATATAGATT
>JAOUZG010053121.1:1290083-1306306 GCA_026289955.1 Argiope argentata | reverse complement strand
TGAAGACTCATTCATCTACAATTTCTTCCATTAATCCATCTTTTTTTCCAATAAATGTTTTCTATATGTTTTATGTGTTCACATTGTTCCTTCGATTCGTTCTGTGTTACTTGTGAAAAAGCATTTTTTAGTAATAACTAGAGATCGTTCAAACTTAAATTCCCAGTTACGTTTTTATCACGAAAGCATCGTTTTACTGATAACCATATATATTCAATAGGATTCAGATCTTAATGATAAGCAGGCAGTCTTTCAACTTCGCGCCCTGCTTCTAATAAAATTTGGTCCACCCTATATGTTGGGGAATTCGGAGCATGTTTTGAAATTATTTCAAATAACCGCTTTTCGCATTGTGGGCTCATGAGGAATTTTCTTTTTTGTCAAACAATCAAACATTACTTCTCTGGTTGAATATTTTTTCGGGACGCGATCCGTTTGCAGAGAGTGGTAGGGAGCATTGTCGATGCAGATCACACTATTAGGCATTAAATTAGGCAAAAGTCTTTCTACAATCCTCTTTTCAAACAGATCGCTATTCATTTGTCCATGGTAGTCTCCACTGCTTCATGAAGCTTTGTAAACAAGCTTAGCTCCCTCAATAAATCCATCCTCTTACGAATACCATCAGTGAAATCATCTTGCCAGCATTTACCGTACGTCAAGTTTCGGTCTAACCAAGTTTCATCGATGCACACTAAACAACGCTGCTCCTCTCTGAATTTTTTTCATTGCTCCCAAACATCTACTCCCCCAAAACACAATATCCTGCCTTTAGGTCAATATCTTTCGAGACCTTATACATTTTTTCCATCGAAAATTCATTGAATGCAGAATTCTCCTCAGTGACTCCCTTTTCCATTCAAAATTATTATTTTTTTCTTCAAGACGGAGCAATTTACCAATAGAAGGAACACATTTTTCTTTTAAGCAATAGTCCTGAATAGTTTGTCTTATGACGCATTTATAGAAATCATCAATACTGCAGTTTCGAAATAGTACTCTTTTCCTCTGTTTTCCGGGAGTAGACAAGACACTTGCTTCACCGTCATTAAGCGATTTTACTTCTCGTTTTATCTTTTTAACTGTTGAAGCTGAAATCCCTGTCGTCTCGGCAGTCCTCTTAATGACGTTTGAAATCGGCGTTGTTAACGTGTTAGTATTTTTCTCCTGTTTAAAAAATTCTGTAACATTATGAACTATAGATCGCGTTTGAGAATGTAAAGTCCTCCCACTTTTAAATGTAGTCATTGTAAAAAGCAAATCTACAATGCAATTAAAACAAATGGCATGTTCTCCCTCATAGCTGCGATCAAAGATTGACGAAGCAAAACAAGAAATAGAATTGATGAGAAAAATCACAAAATATGAGCGTCAGGCATAGACCGAAGTACAAAGGAAAATGAGGTTTCTAATCGTCGATTCGCCGGCTTGCTGGCACAGAGGTAGCGCGTCTGCCTCGTGTTCTGGAGGCCCCGGGTTCGAGTCCCGGTTCGGGCATGGTTGTTCCTTTGTGTGCTATCTGTGAGATGAGTGAATGTGCCCCCCTGTAAAAAGGGGCTGTGCAAGCGTATGTGTGTGTGTGCTTTATCTTCATATGAGCTAGAAGTCAGACTTCTGCCCTCGGGTGCTCAGGGGTTCATACCCTCAGAAGCTACTGCACCCCGCCTTACGCGGTAAGCGGACACGAGATCATCATCATCAATCGTCGATTCTTCTAATGATATTGTACTCCAAACCGGTTATTTTGGCGCCAAATGAAATACAGTCCTTTCCTTCACCCCCAAAATGTAATAGAATATCTCGTTTCCAAGGTGACAAATTCCTACTTTTAGGTTTACCAGGGTTTTTCTCCTTACGGTCGGACAGTACACCATTGCCGGATTGCCATAAATGGCGGTTCAGCAACTCATTGGCGAGGACTTCCAATTTGGCGATAAAGTTGGACGGTCCAATACGTAAGTACCCCAATTTTTTAATTCATTTTCGCATTGCGCATGCAAGATTCGTCCCTCTCCGCTGTTGGTAGGTGCTGTTTCGAGCGGATTCGAGAGGGAGATTTAGATTCACAATTCGGTTCACTATAAAAAGTGAAATTTTAATTATTAATTAAAAACTAACTTTCCCACCAAAATAACTACCTTCCCCTGTCGCGAAATGAGTAAGCCTTTAGATTTTTTTCTAACACTGGTGAGGTTAGGCTTAACATGTTTCTGACCAATTATTTCAAATGATTCTGTTTATTTTCATTGCACTTATTGCCTTTAAAATTAAACATCGTTAATTAATCGACCTTTCATACTCATTCTGAAGTACTTTTGAATTAAAATAAAACAGAATAAAGCGAATTAAAAATTTCTAATTTGCGCAACTGATGTACAAAATAATTGAATTTTCGATGTCTTTACTGGTGGTGAAATTTAACGCATGCCCATTGTGATCATTGAGTTGACAACTTTATTTAAAAGAATAAAGAATTTGGTTTGCTATGTTGTTTTACTTCAGATACACGCTGTAAAAAGTTAGTTGTATGTATTTTTTGTGTATGCTTATAGTTTTAAGTACATCTTTTTTTTAAAGTAGTTTTAAGTCGTAGTAATAAATAATTGGCAAATAAATAAGGCTACAGTTTTTTTCCCACGCTAACAATGTTAGGCTTAACATGACTGATTCAAACGATTCTGTTTACATTCTTTTAAAATTTTTGCTGCAAATTAAATCCAGAAAATGTAATTTTTAGAACACGATTCCTTGAAATGAAATAAATAAATATATTTTCTAAAAAAATAAATTCAAGATATAAAGTTTTCTATTTCACAGTATGTATATTATTTAATTCTATAAATCAACTTCATGAAAGCAAAATTGTTTAATACATGCAGAGTATTCATTCAAATCTGGGATCAACGGCCAATTTGTAATCTCCAGAAATCGGGAAATATTGTTTAGTACAATTAAAATGATCTAAATGCAATAAAAATCTACATTTTATGTTATTTGGATCAATAAATGGTGTGATGAATTACTAATCTAAATTTTTTGATGCACTGCTCTGTGTGTCATATTTAATAAAATATTCTTGGGGCACTAATATTTTAAATAGGAAAAGTTGCACATCAACGAACTAAACCAATCACTGAAATTGACTGATTTATGAAAAATTGAATCTTACTATTCTATAAAAACGTAAAATTTTAGACTTTTTCCTCCACCATTTAAGTAAAATATCAATTCAGTTTGTACTATCCTAAAGTTTAAAAAATAATTTTTTAATTATATCAATGTTTTAATAATGAAATATATAATGATGTGCTATGTGAAATAAGTCAATAAATGCTGAGTAATTACAAATTTAAATTTTTTACATTTATCCTCATATGATTCATATTTAACAAAATGTTCTTGAAAATCTAACCTATATAAATAAAAATGAATCGCCAAATGCATTGCTAAGCGCAAAGCAAAAAATAAAAAAATGGGTCCGACCGATTCGAAATTTTTTAAATACTTTCGTTAAAGCACGAGAAAGGTTCTTATAGAGAGGGGGGAAAAACTGCGCGGAAAATAGTTAAAATGCCACTTTTCTTACTTTCCCGCCAAATATCTTCATCCCCCCACAAACATCAAATGAGTAAGATGGCAGGAAGTAATAAATTTAAGTTTGTCGAGAAAGAAACACGAGAAATCGGTGGGTTTTCATTTATATATTCTTAGAAAAAAGGAAGTTTAGAAAAGGAATAAATAATTAATTGCTTTTAGGCAGCTTATACTGATTCAAAACCTGCTTTTTCAAAAGGACGTGATTCAAAACATAGGATTCTTATCTATAAATCAAAAATTTGACATAACATATAGCATATCTATATCACTAGACAGCATTGCAAATATTATAGCGATACAATACACATATATGAAGTTCGGTTAAGTAGAAGATTATAGATATATATCATTTTTCATTCATTAGTCATAACATCCCTAGTAGAACATTAATATTGTACAACATTATAAGATATTAAGCAGTATTCCTAATATTATATAATATTCTGCAATAGGATATGTTATCTGGAATAGGAAGCAAAGTACAAAGCGGCGTTTTTTTAGAAAAGCCACCTCAAAAGTATACAGTAATAGATAAATTTTTGTTGCTGGACAAAACACAATGTTTCCTTTCTTTAAAAGACATACTCGATACTGTAATAGAAATATCTTGTAAAAAAAATTGACAATATTGGAAATGAAGTAATGTCCATAAAGATAATTCAGAGTCACGCGGAAATCGAACTTTAAAATACAAATATTACCCGTTAAAATGACTACAAGCATCTTCAAAATTCATATCCAAATTGCAAGAAGCCCCCAGATGACACCGACAGTACGCCACAATGACGAGAGTGTAGAAGACTGATGTGTAAGGAATACATTCAAAGAACTAAAATTGTACGCAAGCGCTTTATAAGCCTTTCAGAGCAATAACCGTAAAGTTATGACGCATTTGGATGATTTTTTACCTGGTAAAATTATCGACTGCCTGTTATGTGGGCGTACCCAGCTGACAATATCCGAGGAACTTGGAATCGTCCAGAGTGTCGTCCCCAGGCTTTGAGAATTATTCCAAGATGATGGTAATGGGAGTACACGTTACAGCACAGGTCACCCCCGAGTTACAATGCCGAACGAGGACCGGCAGCTACTGCCAAAAGAAACAGACGGAGCACGACATCAGACATGTCTCTTCAGACACTGGCACGACAGCTTCAAGACAGACCGTGAACAGACGCTTAGTCAAGATTCGTCTATATGCTCGTAGGACTGTCATCAGATGTGTTCCACTTGTTGCAACTCATTAACTCTCTGTTGGCTGCGGTTAGCCTGGAGTAGAGAGCATGCATTGAGGACACTGCAACAGTGGGTTTGTGTGATGTTTTCCGAGGAGTTCATGTTAAGCCAACAGTTTGATTCTCGTCGAACTTTCATTTGGAGCGAGCCAGGTATCCGTTATCCCCAAGAGATCATCATCGAGCAAGACCGTTATGGTGGTGCAGGATTGCTCGTTTGGGGTTCCAGAACGGACACGCATGTTAAAAGTGAAACCATGAAAGCACAAATCTATTGGGACGGTCTTCTGCAATAACATGTGAAATTGCTTTGGGTCACCATGGACGCAGAATTCATGCTTATGGATGACAACGCACATCCACACCATGCAAACATCGTAAACTAGTGCTTTCGATCGGAAGAATCACCCGTATTATTTGGCCAGGATTCTCACAGGACTGGAATCCATTAGAGCATGTGTGTGACATTCTTGGACGACGAGTTGTAGCCCGTAAGCGACTTACGACATGTTTACAGGAACTTCAAAGAGCATTGCTAGATGAGTGGTGTAATATTCCACAAAATAAGATCGATAATTTTATGCTAGTTTGCCTTGGCGTTGTATGGACGGTATTGCATTGTCTGGGAGGCTTATTATGTATTAACCATTATATAATTTTGACTTTTAGAAATAAGTTTATAGCAAGAAATCGCCATTTTTTTATGATTTCAAACACAAAGTCTTCTTCTTTTTTTATCTTTACCTTTTGTTTAATAACTAGTCTCTACCAATAAGTCGCATTTGTTTTGCTTCTGACTTTTCTTTTCCTAAACTTAATTAATCTCTTAACTCTTTCTTATCCTTAATTTATGGTTATGAATGCAGTAGCAGTGATATGGGTTTTCTAATCATCGTCGAATGCTAAAATGCCAAGTTATTTAAGCTTACTCGGAATAATTTGGATTCAAGTTTTATCTATTAAAATACATTTAAAAATAAATGGGTATCAATAATACCTCGTTGCCCATTTATTCACTATTATTAAAACATTAATAGAAAATTTTAAATTACCACTAGATTTAATTCGACAATCTTAATTATTCAAATTAAAAATAGCAACTTTTGAATGACCATAAAATAACTTTATATAATAAAAGTAAAAATATGATTAGGGCTTGAATTATTCAGTCTCCGATTGAGCAACGTCTTATTAACATGTATATCAGTCCAACAATATTAACACATGCGAATGAACGTGTGCACACTGCGAATGAAGGAAATGAAAAGAAAATATAACAACACACTAAAAATATGTAGCATACATGCTAACACTAAAATATACACTACAAATGCATAACATACACACTAGTACTGAAATACCCACTAAAAATATATAGTATTTTGTACATGATGGTCAAGAAGCACCGAACATCTATATTAATATAAAAAAGGCACAAGGACCAAAATATGATTTTTTTTTATCCTTGGTCAACATCGGCAACTTAGCAAATGTAAATGGCATATATTTTTGTAAATATTAACAAAACACGTCAATGACCAAGTAATTAACATACGACACTATGCAATTGCACTTTAAAATGTAACATCCTATCCATATAAAGGACACTTCTATATCCTCCTTGTCCTACAAAATTACTCCAGCCATCAGGATACCCTACAGCATTCTCCTCCAGCCATCAGTAGCACTTTTTTAACGATATACATTGCAGAGTCAGAAAGTTGGTATAGCAGGTCGGATACAAATAATGCAGGTGTTCAACCAAACAGCGTAACTTCGGCAGTGCTTATATAAGACAACAAATGTCTGAGGAGGCTAACACAACGACTCTTGCTGTTATAATGGCAGGCTATCCAGATTTAAGCGATTTTTAGCGGCGACAAATCGACGGCGCACGAGAGAGGGAGGACACCATTTCCAAGTAGAGATAAAATTTGAATTCCAGCACATACTCTTTTGATTAGGCATTTTCAATTTTAAAAGGTAGGAGAATCACATTAATGAGTTCATGCATTATAAATTTATTAAATGAAAATAATAAATTAGTATGAAAATTCACCGTTAGGTAACGTTGTAATACACATAAAACCATTTCATACAGCTTATAATTGTTAAGGTATCCGACTGGGTTGGGAGCCTTTTTTAAAAAATATGCTTCAAATGCTTGTTATTATTCTAGGTTTAGTTTGAATATGTAACAGAATAATGAAAATATTCAAAAATAAAAAAAAAATATTTTCATAAACACATTTTATTATATTTTAGTTTTTAGTTCAGAGCATTAAAAATATTATACTAAACAATTCTACAAAATTTCATAAGAATATATTCCGAGATATGGCTAATTTTAAAAGGAAGGAAAATCACATAGAGTTCATGCATTATAAATGTAATAAATAAAAATAATAAATTAATATGAAAATTCACCGTTAGGTAGCGTTGTAATACACATAAAGCCATTTCATACGGCTTATAATTGTTAAATAAAGTAAAATTAAAATTGCTCAATATGCCCTCCTTGTATGTTGTTATCGTAGATCCATATTTTCTATAGATGATGACCGAAGTGAGTTTGACGGAATATTAAGAATAAGCCCCCGAGTATTGCCCTTCATACCTGGTAGAGATGATGGCCTTAACGGTAGATATTTTACTTCAAAGAACCTCACAAGCAAAAGTCCCAACAGGTGATGTCCAGCGAGCGTTGGGGGCATATTTTTGGGAATTGACGGCTGACTAATGCTTCTGTGAAATGCTATGTTAACAATCAATACGAGGCGGTGCACAATCCTGTACGAAAATGGTGTCTTGGAGGCATCAACACCATAGAAGAGTTGGGAATACAAAATCAATCCCCATATCATGGTACCGCGACTTCATAAACATGGAAATTTTGATGTGTATGCGTCAGAACTGACGGTCTGGCGCCAATTGGAACAACGAAAATGCGTCAATTTTCTACGCCAGTAGGGGGAACGCAATACAAACAAGAAATTTTTAATTTTCATTTTGCTGTTTTATCTTAATTCAAAAGTATTTCAAAATGAATCCAAAAAAAATATTTTTTTAACAATGTTTAATTTTAAATGCATCAAATACTAAGAAAATAAGCAGAATCATTTGAAATAATCGGTCGAAAACATGTTAAGCCTAACCTCTATAACGTGGACACACACACACACACACAAAAAACAGCAGTTTTACTTCTTTGGAGGTGTGCAAATGAAGATTTTTGGCGGGAAAGTAAGTTTTTAATTAATAAAAATTTAATCGGAATAAACAGTAGCCAGCGTCCTATTCTAGACTATTATCTATCTCTGTGCTAAATTTCCATCAGTTTCGTGTAGCTATCCTGACGTGATTAACTAATATTAAACATACATCCAAACTTTCACATTTATAAGAGTAATATAGATTCATTTAGCACATTTTATTACTAGGCCATTAGCTTTACCAAATAAAGTATTACGTAAACAAACTTTTTTAATCTAATAAAATAACAACATGTAAGGTATTTTTACATGCAAAAGGCTCGCCCCAAAGATTTTCTATAATTAAAAAAATAAAATCGTCCAATAATTTTGCGCATTGAAGAGACTGGAATTTCAGCAATGACACATACACAACGATGTAAATGAATGAGAATGATGATAGCAATGAAAAAGTGGCAGTTGATGAACAGACAACCGAAAATGAAGAAGTTAGAAGTAGTGTATATATATTCGGTCGAACAACTTGAAAAAAGAGTTATTCCATATCATTTTTGTTTAAACATAAGACACTTTTTTAAAGAAACACCAAACCTATTGAACTGCAGATACATTTTTCTTTCATTAGTCAAACTACAAACTTTCTTTTTCTTTTCTTTCTGAAATCGCATATACATAAGAACAGACAACGTTACAACTATATTTTGCATTGGAGAAGGTGCCAAACACTCAAAATTTTTACTTAATTTTTATAAAAATTTATCAATTTTTTTTAATCGAAAAACTAGATACTTATATGAATTTTCAAAGAGCTGCAATTGATGAGCAATTTGATCTGTGCCAAATTTTAAAACTACAATGAAAAGAATGCAACAAACGACATAGTTGATAATTAAAAAGTATCATAATTTAGACAGAATCGTGAACGTTTTTCTTAACTCTTTGAATGGGAAATAGAGGCCCGATGTAAGAAAAGAATCGAAGATTTGTACGAATAACAAAGGGACCGTCGGATTTGACTTGTAAGGGCTATTAAGTGCTCTCTATCCCTTCATGCTCGCAAATTTCCCCAAACAGGTAATCTTTAAGAGTTTAGTTATATTAACGTTCCGTTGTAAAGCCACACTAAGGCTATTTTGGGACGGAGCTCGTAATTCTGAACTTCGGTGAGATGACGAGAACGATACCTGAGCTGATATGCCCCTTCGCCACACCACACCAGCGGGAGGACGTTCCACCAACATCGTAGTGGGACAGATCCGTACAGTCGCTTTTCGTACCGGTCATATAACTGTCGATCAACGGTCTTGTTTCCAAGGCGGTTTTGTTACTGTAAAGGATAACTTCTAGAAGAGGTTGCAACATTTTAAACGTTATCTTAAAAGTGTCAGATTTGGCGAAAGTTAGCATGATGTTTAACTTAATTTTGAATACTTAATGACTTATTGTTTAATACAGTTTAGTGCATTTTAAAACAAT
Source organism: Argiope argentata (assembly GCA_026289955.1). Taxonomy (NCBI): domain Eukaryota; kingdom Metazoa; phylum Arthropoda; class Arachnida; order Araneae; family Araneidae; genus Argiope; species Argiope argentata. Next base: position 1,296,786 of record JAOUZG010053121.1, on the reverse strand, counting down.
ATGAATAGTTGCCACTTTGTTTCTATGAAACATGAATTGCTTTTAGATGAATTTATTCAAAAATGTATGATAAAAATTAATGAATTTCTTCACATATAAATACTGCATCCACTTCGAAAAAATAATTTAGATTTTAGAAAATACATTACTTTACATAAATTCAATGATTTGCATTAAACAAAAATGTTTTGTTTTCATTAGTTTTGTTTTTATTTCTTCTTGATTCATTTGTTTAATTCAATAAGTTCGAGTACTGAAATCTATGTTATTTAAATATAAGTTGTTTATTAAGTTTGAAGCATAAATAAAAGTGGTTAATATTATTGAAATGATTTGTAAGAAGGAATTAAATACAAATACAATTCTTGAAATATCGTAAGTAGTAAGAAATGATTTCATTCATGGATGTTTAGTTTCCATGTTATATAAGTTTTTAGAAAATTTATGTTCCATGTTATACAAGTTTTTAGATAGAATTTCAACTATCTGTTTCAAAAATAAAAATTTATTAAAAAAACATTTTATCAAAATAAATTTTGAGATTTTAATTTTCACATCAGAGTAAGGATTTTTTTCCAACATTTGCCAACTTTTCAGATTATTCTTTCTGTTCTCCCAGATTTATTCGATTTCTTTTTAAATCTTTAATTTGAGGAGTACATTTCTCTGTTACTATTTTTTTTTTAGATTTCTCCTGTTTAGGTACTTCTTTACCCAAATAGAATATTATATTTACTTATCTGCATATGCATTTAGAGAATAATAATTTAAAATAATATTGAGTACACTGCAAGTTTATAAAAATGAAATAAATAGTAAATAAATTTAAAAATGGCAAAAAATTTAAATTATTTACTATAAAAAATTTAAATAGTAAATAATTTTAAAAAATGGTAAAAAAAGGCTTTTTAACATATAATTACACCATTTTATTTGTAATATTCCCTTAAAACATCACGAATTACAATTTTAATGCATAAAATAAAATAAAAACTGTTTTAGGAACTTAAATAATAAAATTCCAGATAAAGCACGCATGCACGCACACATACATACACACAGAGAGAGAGAGAGAGAAAGAGGAATGGATTTTTAACACAGGAGCCTATGCTTTAAATTTGACAGATATCTTCAAACTTTCCGTTTAAAATTATTCAAAAATAATTGTGTACAATATTTTAAAAATTTTCATTATCAAAGTAAGAGTTTCTTCCAAAAATAAAGCGAGTCCCCACCACAAAACGTTCTTAAACTTTAAATTTTGTTATACATATTAAGTATGAAAAAAATAATACAGTTAAAGAGTTGATATCATTAATTTTTTTAAAAATTTTTAAAATATTGTAAAAATTATTTTTTTTATTTAAAATGTAGGAAAGGTATCACGGAAAACAATCAACATTTCTGTTAATTTTTCATTAGCTAAAATTTCAAGAAAAAAAATCTGGTCTGATTTATACAGAGCCACTACATGCACACAAACACAAAAGTTTTTTCTTTATGTTTAAGCCACAAAATTTAGTTAGAAGGCCAATATTTTTTCTTGCCAACAAACAACATATGTTTAAACAAATCGAAACAAATTAATTCCTTCCAATTTTTTTTCAAAGAGCTACGCACGATTTATTGGACTTTTACGACCTGCACGGTTATGGTCTGTCATATAACTGGCCAACATATTCAATGTGCAACAAACCCACTTATACCATAGCTCTTTCGAAGAATAGAGCTATATATATATATATATATATATATACTGAAGTGACAAAAGTCATGGGATGACTGTTAATATCGTGTCGGTCCTCCTTTTGCACGGCGAAGTGCAACAACTCGACGTGTCATGGAGTCCACAAGTCGTTGGAAGTCCTCTGCAGGAATATTGAGCCATGCTGTCTGTATAGACGTCCATAATTGTGAAAGTGTGGATGGTGCAGGAGTTTGGGCACGAACGGACCTTTTGATGATGTCCCATAAATGCTCGACGGGATTCAAATCGGGCAATCTAGGTGGCCAGATCATGCGCTGGAATTGTCCGGAATGTTCTTCAAACCAATCGCGAACAGATCTGGCCTGGTGACATGGCGCATTGTCATCCATAAAAATCCCATCATTGTATGGGTACGTGAAGTCCATGAATGGCTGCAAGTGATCTGCAAGCAGATGAACATAACCATTTCCAGTCAATGATCGGTTCAGTTGCAGCACAGGACTGAGTCCATGCCATATAAAAACAGCCCACACCATTATGCAGCCACCACCAGCTTGAACAATGCCTTGCTGACAGTTTGGGTCAATGGCTTCGTGGGGTCTGCGCCACACTCGAACTCTACCATCAGCTCGTAACAACTGAGATCGTGACTCATCTGGCCACGCCACGGTTTTCCACTGGTCTAGGGATCAGTCGATATGCTCACGAGCCCAGGAGAGTCGCTGCAGGCGATGTCGTGCTGTCAGTAAAGGCTTTCGAGTCGGTCTTCTGCTGTCATAGCCCAGGGAAGACAAATTTCGCAGCACAGTCCTATCGGACACGTCCCTCGTACGTCCCACATTGATTCCTGGTTATTTGACGAAGTGTTGCGTGTCTATTAACATTGACCATTCTACACAGACGTTGCCGGTCTCGGTCGTTAAGTGCAGGTGGTCGCCCACTGCGCTGTCCATGATGGGATGTGATGCCTGAAATTTCATACTCTCGTCACACTCTTGATACTGTGGATCTCGGTATGTTGAATTCACTAACGATATCCGCAATGGAATGACGTATGCGTCTAGCTCAACTAACATTCCACGATCAGAGTCTGTTTATTCTCGTCGAGTCGCCATAAATCACGAAAAACCTGTTCAAATGAATAACTTCAACACAAATGAAAGCTCTGAAAAACGAACTGCGCATTTATACTTTTTATTTGCGATACTACTGCCATCTGTATATTTGCATATTGCTATCCCATGACTTTTGTCACTTTAGTGTGTGTGTGTATATATATATATATATATATATAACAACAGATTACATTCCACATCACACAAGATTCTATATTAAACATGACTACCAAGTGTGGCTTTCAAAAATCAAACAAAAAAAATTCTAACAGATTGGGGGTGGCCTGGTAGCAATGTCTCGGTTTTCGCAGAAGGGCCTTAAGTTCAAGACCTGGTTTCACTAAAGAATTGTTGTGTACCAGTCCCAATCTAGCTGGGGTCCCCTTCTGCTTCACTAATAATTCATTTAGTAATAAAGAATGTTCATTAAAGAAGGAAGCACAAAATAAACTACCTATAGGATTTGGGGCCCCCTCTGATGTTGGAGCCTGGGGCAACTGACCCGCATGCCCCTGCCTTAATCAGGCTCTGCTAAAGTAAGTGAGTCTGGTGCATGTTAAATCCATCTGGGTCAAATGTCCTTTCACTCGTGGGGTGTGAAAGTTTAATTATGGGATCTGCACCTCCTCTGGAGTTATCCTCGTCTTTTAAACGTAGTTCAAAAATTTGAAGTCCAAGATATGATAGCATTATGAAATTTATTTCAATATTATTTTATTAATAAAAAATGGTAACAAATTTTCAGTACAAGATGTGAAGTGATGGATTACAAATTTTATGTGGAAACTAATATTTGACGTTTATTATGTGAGCATGAATCTACTCAGTCAAAAATTATAATTTGAAAGAAATGTTTTTTCTTCACAAGATAACTCAAATAAGGAGATGAAAATGATGTCTTAAACTTTTAAACTAATTTTGCCATTATTTATTATGCAAGTCTGAAGAAAAGAAATGTTTTTGCTGTATCAGGTATGGTTTGGAATTTTAGATGAATTATAAAATAACAGCAGTTAAAGTATAAATTACTCCCAGACAAATGAATAAGAAAAAAGAGAAACATTAGCGCATCTTTTTACACCTGAAATGATTTTACACATCATCAATGATTCAGAGAAGAGTGTCATATCATAGTAGCCTTAGTAATAGAGAAGATTAATTATCAAAACATTAATCAGCAACTTGTGTGGTTTAAAAAAAAAGTTGGTTAATTTTTTACTTTGTATAACAAAGTGTCTAAATATAAATCCAAAAGAGTACAAAACGTATTTGTTTTCTTTGCCTGTGCAGTAATAGAACCAAATAATACCAATGAATAAATTTAGAGCTTTTTATGGGGTTAAAAATACAAAAATATAATTGATGGAAAAGGTATTCCTAATGAAATAAAATAAAATAACCAATGATGAATACAAACGTAAGCATATTGAAAAAACATGAAAGCTTTTACCTTGTAAACATTTGATAAACAAAAATAAATAAAATATTTTTTAAAAAACTCAAAATTGTTCTCAACTTAATTGGTTCTCTTTTCACAAAGGGAAAAATGTGAATTAATTTGTTCTGGTAGATGAGAATTTACAGAGCACTCGCTAAAAGCTTACAAGTAAGTTCATGATATTAGAAATTTTTGTTATAATATGTACCCAAATGCTCAATATTTTGCATTCATTTTGACATTTTTCATCAAAATTTTGGTTGAAAAATTGAAGAATAAAGTGAACAATTTCAATAGAATGAAACAACAAAGAGGGAACAATAGGACTAATGGAATAATTGTACGAATGCAAAGGATCTGCCAAGAATTAAAAATAAATATTTTACTGGAGAATGTCAAATGAAAGAGGCAATGGAATATATATATATATATATATATATATATATAATAAGCTATAATGTATGTTTTAAAGAAAAGTACTTTTAAGTTCTTTGAATCCCTCCCTATATTTTCTTGTCAACAACAAAATCTAAAATTTATGAATCCAAAATTATTCACATAAAAATAAATAAATAAATTCTGCTGATGGGCAATAATTAAGGGAATTTGCTTCGAAACTAGCTGTGGATTAAAGATAATTTAAAACATATAGAAGTAATTTAAAAATATATATCCTTCTAATTTATTTTAAATTGTATTTTTGACCTTAAACTTGCATATACTGATATATTTATGAATATTATGAATACACACACAAGAAGAATTTTTTTTCAGGCTTTGGTATATATATATATATATATATATATATATATAAATTTAAATTGTATATCTAACAAATAATAATTAATAAAGCAAGATATTAAATATTGTTTGTTTTTTGTAATAGTATTCCCAATTATTAAATAATGGAAAAGAATAGGTAATAGTATTCACAAGTAGAAAATAGTTACGAGTGTCATTTAAAAAATTGACAAGTTCGACAGTAAATATCCTGCCCTGCTTTAGAAACAAATAAGAATGTAAACTATGCATGCAAATGTAGATTAACCATCTCTTTTATTTCACTGTAAATTTTATTTTCTCTGTTTATGGCAACCATTTACAGGTAACAGATGTATAATAAGCAAGAATCATGCATGAACTCAATATATTCATACTGCATACAATTCTTTTTGAATAACTAAAAAATTATGAATTGTGGATTTTAACATATGGTTTTAAATCCATATTTTTTTATTAAAACATTTTACATTCACCTAATAAAATATTTCATTAATTTTGAAATTTCAGTTAAATAGAATAATTTTTTAATTATGAAAACTCATTAACTGGAAAACAGAATGCAGCATTACCATGCCATTTCACTTTTCGGGTTTATTTTCTTTTTCATAATTCATTACATCAAAACACCTATAAATTTACAATACAAAGCTTTAATTTTTAAGGAAATAGGAAATAATAAAGTCACTGAAATAGTTCTCATTACACAAAAGGAAGTTGAACCATAAAATTGTCAAAATTTAAAAAAAAAAAAAACAATGGAAAAACAAATTTTTTAAATAAGACAATAAAAAAATAGTACATTTTTTGATCAATAAACATTTCAAATATGAAATAAACTTCTTTATCATAGCCTTAAGATCACTTCTTTATCATACCCTTAAGATCACTCAGCAATTTTAGGATATTCACAAGAAATTAATGTGTCAACTTACCAGATTGCAAAAATTTGGGCAAGAATTCTCCACCATCTAGTTTATGTACCACAGCGTCTTGTTGACTGAATTTCAGGGGTTGTTAGAAAAAGTAAGAACCTAAATTTCATCAGGAGATAAGAGAAAACAAAATTTTTAATTTCAAATATTTCAAAAACACAATAATGTCTAGTAAAAAAATTCAATATCATGTAATTGATTTTAATATTTGTACACAAAAAATTATTTTTAAAAAATTATATAATAATGATCTGAGAAAAAAAGAAAATAAAATCTTTTGGCTTGTATTATAACATAACTTAAATATTATACTAGAAAAATTTACATAAACATAGAAATAAAAACTCATTAATTATAACTTAAAAAACTAGGGACAATTACAAGTCAATTACCCTCTCAATGTTCAAATAGTGAGTTTTGAGAGAATTTTTTCTTCAGGATCATTGTTCACTTTTACTTAGAGCCCATACACAAAAGATATGTTTACAATTTTATTGTTTCAACAAACCAACATTAATTCATCACATAGATTTAAAAACAAACAAACAATGAATAATATTTAACTTTTAAAAGCAGCATTCACAATCTAACAAATAATTTTGATTTTACGAGTACTAAAATACCGAAATTTGAAGGTACTAACTTTAATATCAGCCAGATGCCGCCAATTTATTTATCTTACGTATCGCTAAATATAATCACTGCTAATCACCGCAGTGTTCTCTAT
>JAOUZG010053121.1:1226453-1250777 GCA_026289955.1 Argiope argentata | reverse complement strand
ATATATATATATATATATATATATTGAAGGTATAAAGAAAAACGTTTGGAAGATTAAAACTTCACAAATCTTCATTATAACACCTTAAAAAAATTAATACGCATACCAAAATTTAAATGTATATTTCTGAAAGCTATTTCTGCTTGATCGATGCAGTTGTAACTTTTCAGCATTTACTCCAACTGACACGATGGAGAGTTTCTTTGGAGTTTTGGGTGATGCATCGAATATAACGCTCTAATAGCTAATTTGATACAAACCTTTGGTAGACTGACAATATTTTTGCAAAATGAACTTCTTTTACAGGTGTTTGAATCTGAAAAGTGGGCGTGACAACACTGTTTACTCTCCTGTCATGTACCCAAAATTCTCCATTTATTTAGTAAAAAATAAAGCTATAATTCTAGACATTTGTAGGAATATTTAGAAAGAATCATATTATGATATGGACCAATAAAAAATATTTCACTTTTTATAAAATGATTTTTTTGAGTATTGTGCCGCGTTAACTAATTTAAATAACAAATTTTTGAAACTAAAATGAAAAATAAATGGTTCAGAAATAAATTTGATATAACTGATCAAGTGATTGAAAAGAACGTTTTAGATTTAATGTGATGTAGCATTTGTTTTCTTCTTTTTTTTTAAATTTCAGCGAAGAAATTAACAAGGAAAAACTTTTATGAAAATCAGTTCATTTTAAATTAATCAAATAAATAAATATATTTTAAAGAACTTAAATATTTTTTGAAGAAATTAAATGGGTGGTCACCTATTGTCTAAGAAGTATATATGAGACAAATTTAGCAGTTCTAAATTTAATGGTCTCCTTAGTTAAGTTTTTTAATGTTTTATCGCATAGCATACAAAAATTATTGCATTATAAAAATTTTACTTTGTTAACATAGTATCATATCGCTATGACTTATTAATAATTAAAAAACATTTCAACAGACTGATTTATATAATTATACACGTGGGAGTCTAACCATATCTTCTAAAAACGTTAGACTCTTCAGATAGCGGGGTTTTATTGGCGTGATGTCTCGGGGTTTTTAAATAGTTAGTTTCTAAACCAAGATTAAAATAATGCAAAGGAAGGATGAAGAGACTTCTTTAAAAAAAATAAAAGAATTTATTGAGAGGAAAAGGGAAATATTAAAAGAATTAAAACATGAAGATACTAAATAAACAGAAAGTTAGATTATTTCCTCTAGGAGGACGTTAGAAGTAACAAAACATTATGACTGAAAACATATGACCGCGTAGCATTGCGAGTGGGAACCGCTGACGCGTGAAGAGCTCCTTCTCTTACGGATGTTAGTGGGACCACTGTCTCAATATCAATTGGGGCAGTTTTTCAAAATCTCGATGGATGGCGTTGTTCTAGAATGTTGTATTAAAAGTATCGTCCTCTGGGAAATAATCTAACCTTTTAAAACTCTTGCTTTGAATTACATCTATCATCGGATGTTGACAAAACAAGATGAAGGCAGATGATGGTTAAATAAAATAGCTCTGTAGGCTATCCTACATACATAGACTGTTATTAATACTCCAATTCCTTAACTTTTTATGCAGGTTGATTTTATGCTAGCAAATGAAAACGACATAACAGAAGAGAATGCTGTTTTACTTATGGTCCTTTTCAAGCCCATTGACAGGCCTGTCAGCAATTTACGCTGATTGAGCATCTCTTGTTTTTTAGTAGCGCCAATTAGAGCCAAGAGTGCGACTTAGCTACACAGACATCACTTCTCTTTTTACGGGGCGGACTTTATTCATCCCCAGAGTGGTATTTAGATCTGAAACAGAGAGCGATCACCTCTGAACCAGTACCTCCAGTTGCATTACTCTGGACATGGAGGATCATGAGACCACGACAGATTTACCGTGCACCATACACACGGTGAGTCTTCGGTTGGTGAATTCGAACTCGCAGCCTAAGGAATGTGAATTGAACGCCCTACAAAGCAGGCTATCCCGGCCCAATAATGCAAGTGAATAGTTTATTTATTCTCTATAGTTTATCTCAGCAAATGTGTCTAAATAAATACTAAATAAGGAAAATTTCCAATATGAAAGTCACGTGAAAATGTTCTCTCTTTCACATGAACAATCAAAGATCTTTTTAAATTTGATTTATCAATTAATGATTTATAACTTAAGTTCAAAGCAAATAGTTTCTCCTTTTCTTGCTTATATGCATGATTTTTTAAAACGGCTATAGCAGAAAAAATATTTTATTGCAACAATAACATACAGTTTTTATTTACGTTCTTTCTTAAACTACTGATGAGAAAAACCTTTATAGTACATAATTTTCATTTTGCAACCATTTTCAAAAAAGGCCGCAGATAAAAAATTTTATTGCAAATCATATATAACTTTCTTCTTTGTGTACTTAAGTAAAAGTGTCTTTAATTCTACAGTACAGGAAATGCCTCTTCACACACGTTATATGCTCGTGGATTCTTTTTCGTATGCGTCGGCAAGTGTTTACTCAAATAGCTCCTCCGAGAAAAGGATTTACTGCAAATTTCGCACGCAAAAGGTTTCTCCTTCGAATGAGCCAGTAAATGCCTCCTTACATGATCTGGTCGAGAAAACGTTTTATCACACAAGTCACATGCAAAAGGTTTTTCTTTTGTATGGGTTCGTAAATGCACTACCAAAGTCGACTTCGCAGCAAATGCTCTACTACAGGTGTCACATGAATACGGCTTCTCTTTCGTATGCGTTCGTAAATGATTTTTTAATTGATGCGGTACAGAAAATGCTCTAGTACAAAAGCCACATGCATACGGTTTTTCTTTTGTATGTGTCCGTAAATGAACCTTCAATTGCTGATGTACAGTAAATGGTCTACTGCAAACGCCGCACACATACGGTTTTTCCTTCGTATGGGTCCGTATATGTTTTAACAAAGACGACTTCAGAGAAAATGCTCTACTACAGATGTCACATGCAAATGGTTTTTCTTTCGTATGTATCCGTAAATGTAATAACAAAGTAGATTTTACAGCAAATGTTCTACTACAGATGTCACATGCAAATGGTTTCTCTTTCGTATGCGTTCGTAAATGAATCTTTAAATGGTGCCGTTCAGCAAATGCTTTACTACAAACGTCACACGCAAACGGTTTTTCTTTCGTATGTATCCGTAAATGTTTTAACAAAGTTGACTTAGTAGCAAATGCTTTACTACAAATGTCACATGCAAATGGTTTCTCTTTCGCATGCGTGTATGAATGAACTTTTAATTGATGTGGTACAGTAAATGTTTTACTGCAAACATCACATGCATACGGTTTTCCTTTTGTATGCATGCGTAAATGAACCTTTAAATACTTCCGCCCAGTAAAAGCTTTACTGCAAATGTCACACATAAAAAGTTTTTCTTTCTTATGTGTCCTTAAAGGAGCTAACACAGTCGACTTCATAACAAATGCTCTAATATGGATGTCACGTATAAAAGATTTTACTTCCGTATGTGTCCGTACATGAGTTAACAAATTTGATTTCGTATCATATGCTTTACATTAGATGCGACATATAAAGTGTTGTCTTTCGTATGGGTTAGAATATATATTTTCAAATTTAAAAGTTGATTCAAGGTTTTTTTTTTTTGACAAAAAGCACATCGATGAATGTATCCTTCCCCTGTGCACTTACGTGCGTTTTTAAATCTCGTGGCTCAGGAAAGGATTCACTGTAGAAATCGCATACATATGATCCGGTTGGAAGTGTAACAGAAAGTGCTGCTGTAAATTTTAATGCAGTGAAACTACTTGCTTTAGGAAATATCAGACATTGAGCTTTACCATTTTGTAAGTAATATGTTTCTTTAAAGCATAAACACGCATTTTGCTTTTGAAGGTAGCTTGATACGAAAAATTTAAAGGCTCACACACATTAAAGGAATTTTTATATACACGACACACGTATCCACCGTCGTAGGCACGAAAGGCAATTCTTTAAATTGATATACAGAAAATATGCATTACTTCATAAGTCACACACAGGCAGTTAACATTTTGTTAATAATTTTAAAAACTTCTTAAATACATAGTAAGGATCATGGATCAAGATACCATATACAAGGAATTTTTAAAACTTTTTTCGGGATTATATGTATTTATATTTTTCAGAGGTGACTTCTTTAGAAGAAGTAGTGCAAATTAAATGTGAGGATCTTGGCGTGATCTGATTCTTTCATAAATGCCATTTTTCTTTTCTCCTTGGAGTTATGTAGTGACTCTGTAAGCCTTTCCAGTGCTAGAACGAACATTGACCATTCATTGAGGTTCTTCACAGTAGAACTTCTAAAGCTAAATAAAAGAAAAATACAAATTTAAATTAGATTATAGGATACTTCTCGCACGTATCTAAAGATAACAAACAATATAAAAAACCATGTTTCAAAACCAACCCGAACTTAGGATAACAAAGAATTTTTTTTATTTTAGTTACTTTTCATTAAATAATTACAATTGTTGTTGTCATTCTCGCTTTCCATTTTACAAGAGAAATAGCGGTACAGTATTTTCTGAGGGCATGGACCCCTGAGCATCCGAAGGCAGAAGTCTGACTTCTAGCTTACACACGTCACAAACCTTCTGTACGGGGCGGATTTCATTCATGCATTTCATTCATTCACAGATTGTAATTTAAATCTGGAACAAAAAAAAAAAAAAAAAAAACCGACCGCATCCCCAGTGATATCACTCTCGATATGGAGGACTTTGTAACCAGGACAGATGTAACGTCCACCACACACACGGAGAGTCTTCGGCTGGCGGGTTCGAACTCGCATCCTAAGGGATGCGAATATAACGTCCCACCAATTAGGCTATCCTGTCCTAATCATTACAATTACTATAAATAATTAATCAATAAATTATACTAATGTTGAATTTTCAACACCCATTGAGGCAATGCAAAATGCGTGAATTTTCTAAGTCAGTTGGGGTAACTCAATACCGATACGAAATTTTTAATTTTCTTTATTGCATATTATTTTAAATCGAAATTTTTAAAAATGAATTCGGAAAATCGCTTAATTAACGATTTTTAATTTTAAAGACAATAAGTGCAATGAAAATAAACAGAATCGTTTGAAATTTGAATAATCGGCCGAAAACATGTTAAGCTTAACCTCAATAGTGTGTGTGTGGGGGAGGGTAAAACAAACTGAATTTGTTACTTATCAGGAAGTGGGGAAATGAAGACTTTTAGCGAGAAAGTTAGTTTTTAATTAATTAATAAAAAATTAATGAATTAATATTTAAAAAAAAATCTTTATTACGGAACTTTATGTATTAACATCAAATGTCATCCACTACAAGTTTAAAAAAATGACTTGAATTTGAGTGGATAAATAAAAGTATTTCATTTGCGATTAAAAATTTGGACAAGATATATGTTTCTATATATAGGGAGAGTGTGAGCTAATAGTAGGAATTGATAAAAAAATAACAATGAAAAAAATGTAGTAGTATGAAGTAGCAAAAAACAGAACACTCCCGAAATTTCGGCCTAATGTGACGAAGGGTACACCGAATAATAATAATAAAGTTGTAATTCAGTGAACTCAATTCTTTGCCCACCAATATCAGATGACTAAAGATAATTGTAATAAGCATTCGCTCCCTTTTAATTGAGTACTCAGCCATCCATTTATCTCAAGCCATGCAGAATGTGAACGCTGGCATGTGAATCACAGAAGCAGTTCCCGGCTTTTGCGGCTACACTAGAGCTTAGTCGTTGCATAGCGCTACCCCCCCCCCCCCCGTTATAATCTACGCAACCTTTTTTTTCCTCGTTTATCACCCATTTAGAAGACTTCCCTGTGCTACACTTAAAAAATATCAAGCGTACTCAAAGAACAATTTCAGAATACTGTACGTACTGTGCATTGGAACAGTGGCAACAACAGAGATACGTTATACACTGACGAAGCAATAAACAAGCTGCTCTTTTCTTGACAAAACTTGTATTTTGCACAAGACACTTAGATGTATCGCAACAATCACCCGCTTTTAATCCCCTGGAAATGTTGCCAAAGCAACTCTTTGTCTCTCTCATTCAATTACGACAAAAGGAAACTAGGCCGGATAATCGCGAACCCGAAACTGGGGAGAGTAAACTGCGAACTAAGGTAACGAAAGGAAAACCTAACAGCACACAATACGCACTAAAAATATATAGCATACAAACTAATACTAAAATACCCACTAAGAATATATAACATTTTGAACATGATGATTAAGAAGCACTGAACGGCTATGTTAATAATTGGGAAGGGGTTCAAAAAACGATTTTTCATCCTAGGTCACCATCGGAAGCTCAACAAGTGTAAATGGCATATATTTCCTCACCAAATAATCATATATTTTTGTAAATATTAACAAAACACGTTACTGACCGAGTAATTAACATACTACACTATGCAATTGCACTTTCAAATGTAAAGTCCTATTCATATAAAGGACACTTCTATATCCTCCTTATCCTACGACATTACCCCAGCCATCAGGAAACCGTACATTCTCCTTCATCCATCAGTAGCATTTTTTAAAGATATATTTTATAACGATATTTTTAACGATATCCTTCATATCAGTAGCATTTTTTAACGATATCAGTAGAGCCAGAAAATTTCTATAGCAAGTGGTATGCAAAAATACAAATGTTCAACCAACCAGCGTAACGCGATGCAAGTCGACAAGTTATATAAGACAACAGGTGTCTGAGGAGGCTAATACATAGAATTTTGCTGTTATAATGGCGATTATTAAGAGTTACGTGATTTTTTTTAACAGTGACTAGTCGATTGAGAAGCCACGTTTCCAAGTGTATTGGGTGGTTGACGGTGTACGGATGTGGAGACACCCTAATGAAACCATAGATCCCTCATCTATACAAGGAATTCTTCAAGCTAGTGGATGCTCTGTGAGGGCAAAAGGCGTATGCAGTTGGCATGATTGGGATCGTTGATGTGTGTAGACTCGACCATAATATGTTTGCGGTACTAATCTTTGTGGAATTGGATATATATAAACAGATTAAGTTTAGCACCATGGAAGAGATTCTACTTTACAGTTGACTATCAACTGTCGATTTCCAAAAATCCAACAACAAAAAATTATAACATTTTGGGGGTGGCCTAGTGGCAATGTCCCGGATTTGGAAGGAGGGCCTCAAGTTCGAGACCCGATTCCACTAAAGGACCGTCGTGTACAGATCCCAACCTAGTTGGGGCACCCTTCTGCTTTACTACGTTAGTAACAAAGAATGTTCATTAAAGAAGGAAGTACAAAATTATCTATGCGATTTGGGGCCCCCTCTGATGTGGGGGCCCGGGGCAACTGACCCATATGACCCAGCCTTAATGAGGCTCTGGTCGTGTAAGTGAGTCTGGTGCACGTTAAATCCATCAGGGCCAAATATCCTTCCTCTAGTGTGGTGTGAAAGTTTAAGAAAGAATCTGCACCTCCAGTGGAATCATCTTCGCCATTTGACCAAAAAATTCAAAATTGTATGATGGGATTACGAAATTTATTTTAATATTATTTGATTTATAAATAATGGTACCAAATTTTCAGTACAAGATGCACAGAGATGGATAACAAATTTTAAGTGGAAAAAATATTTGACGTTTATTATGTGAGCATGAATCTACTCAGTAAAAAAAAATTATAATTTGAAAGAAATGTTTTCGATTTACAAGATAACTCAAATAAGGAGATGAAAATGATGTCCTGAATTTTTAAACTAATTTTACTATTATTTAGTATGCAAGTCTGAAGAAAAGAAATGTTTTTGCTGTATCAGGTATGATTTGGAATTTCAGATTAATTATAAAATACCTGCAGTTAAAGTATAAATTACTCTCAGAAAAATGAACAAGAAGAAAGTGAAACATTAGAGTATTTTTTTTACACAAGAAATCGTATAATGATAAAAAGAAGAGTATGTTATTGAAGTAGCAGTAGTAATAAAGAAGATTAATGATCAAAACATTAATTGGCAACTTGTGGAGATTTAAGAAAAATAAGATTGCTAACTTTTTCTTCGGTAGCAAAGAGCCTAAAATATTCTTGTTTTATTTGCCTGCGCAGAAATAGAGCCAAAGAATATCAATTATAAAGAAAAGCATTCTTTATGGGGGCAAATATATATATATATATATATATATATATATATGGAAAAAAGTAGTTATTCTAAATGAAATAGAGTGAACCTACCAATGTCACATATAAGGCTAAGAACATTGAAAAATTCATGAATGCTTTTGTTTTGTATACATTTAATAATAATAATAATAGTAATACACTCTGGAAATTTTTTTAAAAAGCTCAAAATTAGATGTCTGAAAGATTTCAGTTCAGATAGTTCATGAATGATCCTCTTTTAATAAAGTGAAAAATGTGAATCTCATTTTTTCCAGTAGACAAGAATTTACAGAGCTCTCACTAAAAGCTCACAAGTAAGTTCATGCTATTATAATTTTTTGTTATAAAATGTACCTAAATGCTCAATATTTTACATTCATTTTGACATTTTTCCATCAAAAGTTTGGCTAAACTATTGAAGATTAAAGTGAATGATTTCAACATAATGGAATGTAAACAGAGGAACAATAAAAGGACAAATGGAATAAGTGTACAATGGGAAGAATTTGCAACGAATTTAAAATAAATGTTTTACTGGAGAATGTCAAATAAAAAAGGTAATGAAAAAAGAAATTCTACTTTTTTCTTCTTTATTAAAAAAATTGGAAAAAAGGCTTGGTTTAATATCTATACTTTACTGCTATTAACATCAATAATGCCATTATAATACCTTAGAAACAAAACAAAAAAAATAAAAATACATCATTTGTTTTTAGCAAATAAAATATAAATAAAACTTCCCCAGGACAAAAGTGTACATTGGTAGCTATATAAAGAAATTTTATAGTTCCACTATATTGGTACATAAAGAAAAATCCACAAATTAATAGCCATAATGTATGTTTCAAAAAAAATTCTCTGAAACTCTTTGTATTTCTCCCTATATTTCCTTGTCAAGAACAAGATCTAGAATTTATATCTCATTTTATTTTATTAAAGAGCTTTAAAAAAATCTTAAATTATTTAACTTCTACTTTTTTTAATGTCACAAAGTATGTGATTTTTCCCATTCAGAGCTTTCTTGATAATTTGCTTCAAATTAAAATAAATAAATAAATAAAACTGAGGGTCAATAATTAATGCAATTTACTAGGAAACTAGCAGTGGATTAAAGATCATATTAAAAACAAACAAAATGCTTTCAAAAAAAATAATACCCCAGATTATTTTAATTTGTATTTTTAACTCTAAACTTACATATAAAGGTATATTTACAAATAATATAAATCAACTCACAAGTAGATTTCTTTTCTTCTGATTTTGATTTATAATTTTTTTGGGGAATTTAAATTGAATATTTATCAAATAATAAACAACAATTAATAAAACGAGATATTCATTATAGTTTACAGTAACTATTAACAATAGAAAAGAGAAGGCAATATTACTTATAAGTAGAAAATAGTTACGACTCACAATTAAAAAAATTCAAAGTTTGACAGTAACAGCTTTAGAAACAGTTAAAAATGTAAACTATGCATGCAAATGCAGATTAACAACCTCTTTTTTTCACTAAAAATTTTATTTTCTCAGTTTAATGCAATCATTTATTGGTAAAAGAGGTATAATAAGCCGGGATCATGCATGAACTCAATATATTCATACTTCATATACAAATGTTATAAACCAATAATAAGATTATCAATTGTGAATTTTGACTAACAATTTTAAATCCTATATTCAATTATTATTAAAACATTTTACATTCACTTAATTAATTATATCTTAAAATGTTAGTTAAAAAGAGGTTTTTTTTTTACTTATGATTATTCCTTAATTGAAAAATAAAATGCAATAGCATCATGCCATTTCACCTTTGGGATTTATTTTCTTTTTCTCATTTCATTATATCAAAAAAATTATAAATTTAAAATACAAAGCTTTAATTCTTAAGGAAATGTAGAAATAGAATATTACAGCCTTTGATAGGAAATAATTATAGTCTTTGAAATAGTTCTTGTTACACAAAAATAAGCTGCTACATAAAAATGTAAAAAATACACATTTGGAAAAACAAAATTTTTAAATACGACATTGAAAGAATTATGTTAAAGAATTTGACAGAAAAGCATTTCAAACATCAAATAAACTTTTTTATTACAGAAGGTTCTGAATATCATAAGAAATTAGTTTGTCAACTTAACAGACTGTACAAATTAAGGCAAGAATTCTCCACCATCTAGTTGATAAGTCACAGTGTCTTGACTGAATATCAGGAGAAGTTAGAACAAGTAAAGTACCTAAATTTCATCAGGAGATAGCCAAAACACAATTTTTAATTTCAAATATTTCTAACAGACAATAAAGTCTAGTAAAAAATATAATATTATAATGATCTGAGAAAAAGAAAATAAAATCTCTTGGTCTGTTTTATAACACAACTTGAACATTATATTAGAAAAATTCACATAAACATAGAAGTAAAATATCATTAATTATAACTTACAAAAACTAGGGACAACTACAAGGTCAATTACCCTCCCAATCTTCAAAGATTAAGTTTTGAGAGAAATTTTTCTTCAGGATCATTGTTTACTTTTACTTAGGGCCAAAACACAAAAGATGTATTTACAATTTTATTGTTTCTACCAACTAATGTGAATTCAATTCATAAATATCCCCCCCTCAAAGAACAATATTTAACTTTAAAGCATAACATTTCCAACCTAACAAATAATTTTGATTTTATGAGTACTAAAATGCCAAATTTTGGGGATACTTACTTAATTGTGGAGGGAGTGGATGGCGCCAATTTGTTTATCTTTCGTATCGTCAAATCGAACTACTGCTAATGTACGCAGTGTTCTCTCTGTAAACTCTGTGTGAAGATGTGTGCGCAGAAACTCATTTTTTAAGGCGTACTGATGCATGCATTTGTTATGGATAAGCAATACGGACAATCTGATGAAATTTTACCTTTTTTAGTGTTTTCCGATTCTGTTTACGAATGGGTCATTCGCGAACGAATGGGTCATTTAAGTGAACGAATTGAACCGATTTGCCATCTTATAAATAATTCGCTTTTTAGCGAACAACTGTGCGGGCCAGGATGTTAACGTTCATTACTGTGTAAACCTGGCTATTTTCATTCGCGAACAACTGTGTGGACCTGTCATTCTTGTTCGCGAATGACTATGTGAAACTTTCTAATTTCATGTATTAACCACAAGAATCTCTTAGAGAAAAGAGTACAGATGCTTGTGATTATGTTCACAATAGAATTGAAAGCTTGGGGAGGGAGGGGAGGCAGATGTTTCATTGTCTTAAAGCAGAAGACTATAATCTGTTGCACCCTAACTTGGCAGTACAGTATACTCTACGCATGCCGCATCGCAGTCGTTATTAGGGGAACTAGGTTAATTTTAAGAACAAAGTTACTATAATTGAGGATCACTGGCGAAACTTTATCTCGCTATTCTTTCGCCAAATAGTAAATATATGTTGTAACAGGACAACTTTTCCAGCTCGCCCCCTAGCGGTCACTTCCCAAAACTTCAGTCTGTGTTCTGGAGTCATGGAGTAAACATGATGTTTTCCCCCGATTACTATATTTTTAACTAATTGTTTGTATTAATCGTATGTCAGTGTATTGTGATTTGTGTGTTATGTCCTTTAATGTTTATTAAAAAGATTTATGTAAATTTAGCTTCTTCCTTTAAGAGTTCTGTTTTTCCCTAGCAGGAATAGCTTTTGGCGCCCAATGGTAACTAGTCTTGTTTACGGCTACAAAAAAATGGCTCCCCAACGCGCGGCCCGATCGTTTTTCACCCCACTGTAAACATCCATGTTTAGACTCCAGAGCAGAGGCTCGCTTTCCTTTTCAGGTTATTATTGCAAATTCATCCTGTAATTTTCGCAATTCAATCCTGAATTCTATGCTAATTCCGTCCTGGAATTGATGCATATAAACCTTCATCCCGAAGTTGTGTTTTGTTTGGTGATAAATCTTCAACCGAAGTTAGTTTCTTAGCGAAGAGTGTAAGTAACTTTTCATTTTATTGTCGTCAATCCTGACGCGTATTGAATTGTGAATGAGTACTGAAGAATTATTACAAATATTATTTATGTTTTGTTTAATATCGTATTCATAAGCAATTTATAAGAGGAAAAAAAAAAAACATTTTTTCCTTCAATTACTTTTTTAGTTTACTTTTATAAAATTCTATATCGTATCAACGTCAATCCTGATGTATATAAAATTATGAATATTTGTTGTTGAAGAGTTAGTATAAATAGCATTGATGCTTATTTAAAAGCGTTTATAAAAGTAGAAAGAACCAGTGTTTTCATTAAATATTTCCGACCGGAAGTGGCTAGTGAAATTATTTCTGCTTTCTCTCTCTCTCTCTCTTCTTTCACGAGCAAATGAATTTTTAAGTAGATTAAAACTTTGAAAGTGTTCACCGGAAATAAAAAGCATTCTTTTAATTTGTGAATTGAGTATACCAGTCATATTAAATTGAAACTAATCATATATGTTCAAAGAAGTGTTGCTGAGTTTTGTTTTTAGAAGAAAAATACTAATACATATTCAGCTATTGTGTAATTTTATTTTTGATTATATGTGTTTTCAGAGGGATTTCTAACATTTTGAATAGAAGAGTTTTATTTCTTTTTAATTTCAAATATTTCATTGTTGTATTTTATTGCATAAATATAGCGTTTTAATATTATTTCTGTATGGTATTATTATGTCATTTATAATTTTAGTGCAAGAAATATGAAACTTAGTTGAAATCTTATTTAAATACAGGCAAATTTCATTACTTTCTAAATGATAAAACTTGAAATTGCATTGTTATTTTATTGTAGTAAATTATAAGTTATAACTTTTCCTTGATATTCAGTGAAAACTTTTAATTATATTTTGTCTGGTCAAATGAATGTTTATATACATATGTTTTTTTTTACTCTATAAAGTATTTGGCATCATTTTTTTTCTTGCAATTGATTCACGATAGGAAGTGAAAATTTGTTTAAGTGTAAATACATTTTTGTACTGAGAGTAAATATATAAATTTTTGCTTATCAATTATACTTTTGCAATTGACTGCACTGTAAAAGAACTTATTTAAGGCATTTGGTTGCCTCCAGATAAGAACTCATTTATACTCCTTCTCTGGTTCCACTTTGATTCATTCACACCATGGCTTTCCTGGCTCAGTGCACAATAGATGATCTAAAAGCTCTAGCAATGGATCTTGGAATCGAAGTGAGAAGCGATATGACGTTCTTAAGAATAAAAGACCTCATTACAAAAAGTACATCATATGATACTAATTTCTGTAAAACTCGTCTTGCTTTTATACAAAAGAAAGCAGAAGAGGAAAAAGCTGTCGAAGCTCAACGCGTCGAAAGGGAACGTGCTTTTGAGTTAGAAAAATTGAAAATTCAACTTGAAATGCAAACAATTTCTCAAAAGGAGACAGTTCTAGAAACTGATCAGCATAGAATGGATATTACAAAAGTTGTCCCAAGATTTAACCCAAAAGAAGATGAAATAGGGCTCTATTTGACAATATTTGAACGTCAATTAAGATTCTTAAGCATTCCAGAATCAAAATGGATTCCTTATTTGATAAGCTCATTGCCTATTGAAATAGCACAGCTTATTGCGAGAGAAGACGAGGAAGATTCACAAAATTACCGTAAAGTTAAAGAAATGCTTCTTAAACGATACCGATTAACTGCGGATCGTTTCCGACAATTATTTTCTCAACATAAGAAGAGCCCAGATACAACTTGGAGAGATTTCTACTTTGAAATATCAGCATATTTTGAGGGTTGGATCACAGAACTTAACATTAAAGACTTTGAACAGCTTAAAAGTCTAATCATTAGCGACCAAATTAAGAAAAAAGCCCCACCTGATCTTAAGGAACATTTTCTTGATTCATGGGCCAATTGGAACCAGCCTTTAGAACTAGCAGAGAAATTGGATTCCTATGAAAATAACCGCCAAGGTTCTAAGAAACTGTCAACTTCACATAACAAACAAAATTTTAGAAGTGACTTCGCAGTAACAGAGAGAAGGTCTAAGTTCCCTACCATATCAAGAGAAGACAAACAGGAAAAGACAGCGAGAAATGTATTCTCCAGGAAGACAAACTCTATCCCAGAAAGAAGAGCTGTCCAATGTTATGGATGTGGAACACCGGGTTATATACAATCTAAGTGTCCTACATGCTCAGCTTCTAAAAGTGAAGTTAAAGCGTCTGTAAACAGAATGGATTTATTTACTCTTGAATCTGCAATATCGCCTAAGAGTTTGATTGTTCTCAAAATTTGTGGAGTAGAATCTGCTGTATGTGCCGATACTGGTGCATCTCACTCTATTGCTGGAGAAAAGTTGTTCCATATGCTACAAAGCAAAAAAGTAAAATTTGAATCCAAGACGTTTTCTTTGACACTCGCTGATGGAACACAGAGAAACGTAGCTGCCTTGACTGCGATTGTAAATCTTGAGGTCGAAGGTAAGGTGATACCGACAGAATTAATTGTTTTACCGGAAGCAAAGGGAAACAGAACACTCCTAGGGACAGATTTTCTCCAGTCTGCTGGAATTGTTCTTGATGTTCCCAATGGTAAATGGCATTTTTGTGAAAAACCTCAGATCCAGTATTCTTTTTACAAGGTACCTCCCAACAATGAAAATTGCTTTGTTGCCGAATCAAAAGAAAAGATTCCTGAACTGTCCAGTTCCAGTCAAGCTCCCGAAACTTCGTCTAATATAAATCTTCGAAGTGACGAGGGTAGGCATCTAACAAAAGAACAACGTGACCAGTTAAACAGCGTACTACAAGAGTACAAGAGTTGCTTCGAACCAGGGGGAGAACCAACGCCGTTTTGTGAACACCGTATAAATACTGGAAATAATCCACCGGTTGCAGAACCACCTTATCGCATGAATCCTGCGAAAAAGGAATTGCTAAAAAAAGAATTGGACACTCTCTTGTCTGACGGTATAATTGAAGAATGTGAATCCCCGTATGCCAGCCCTGTCGTACTGGTTTCTAAACCTAATGGTAGTATGAGACTTTGTGTGGACTTTCGCAAACTTAACGCTATTACTGTTGCGGACACGTATCCCCTACCACGCATGGACGATTTGCTCACAGAAGCTAAGTCAACCACTTATATGTCAACTATGGATCTCAAATCGGGATATCATCAAATAAAAGTGCATGAAGCTGATCAAGACAAAACAGCTTTCATTTGCCCATTTGGAACGTACAAATATTTGCGCATGCCTTTTGGACTACGAAATGCACCTGCAACATTTCAACGCCTGATCGACAAATTTATAACAGGTCTAAAGAGTGTTTTTGCTCTATCTTATTTAGATGACATTATTATTTTATCAGAGACTTTTGATAAACATCTGAGGGACTTACGAGCTGCTCTTGAAAGACTTTCTTTGTTTAAACTACATGCGAACAGAGAAAAATGCCATTTCGCTTGTGATCGCGTAAAATATTTAGGTCACTGGATAACATCAAATGGAATAGAAGTTGATCAGGAGAAAGTATCCGCAATTCAAAAAATTCCTGTTCCAACTAATGTGAAAGAAGTCCAGTCCTTCTTGCAAACTTGTTCATGGTTTAGAAGATATGTTCCAAACTTCGCAAATATTGCAAGGCCTCTTAGCAATCTTACTAAAAAGAATGCACAATGGATTTGGGGTCCTGAACAACAAGAAGCATTCGAAACCTTGAAGAAAAGATTAATGACACCTCCCGTGTTAAAACAACCAGATGGATCAAAGCCATTTCGTATCCGAACAGATGCTAGCAGTTATGCTCTTGGAGCTGTCCTTACCCAAGGAGAAGGTCCAGAGGAGCATGTTATTGAATATGCCAGCCGCCTTCTTATTCCAGCGGAGCAGAATTACTCAACTACAGAAAGAGAAGCACTAGCAGTAGTTTGGGCTCTTGAGAAATTTTGTGGTTATGTCTAAAACCAAGAAATTATAATAGCAACTGACCACCAGCCTTTAAAATGGCTTATGAGCATCAAGTCGCCATCAGGTCGTTTGGCAAGATGGGCACTTCAGATCCAATCTTTTAATCCCAAAATCGAATATACGCCTGGTAAGTCAAATGTCCTTGCAGACATGTTGTCTAGGCCTACTAATTTAAATGAAGATGCCCCTTGTGACGTATTTGCAGTATCAGCTGATTTCCCAGTAAGAGGGCCAAGAGACATCCGAGAAGAACAGTTGAAAGACGAAGAATTAAAGAAGATAATTGACTGCTTTGAAAGTAGTTCAAAAGATGAGAATTTTGCTAACTGGACAAGCCGAGGTTATTTAATGAACCAAGGTATTCTGTATCGCTATTCACCCGAAGTAGAAACAGAAGAAGCACAACTCGTAGTTCCTGTTCAGGAAAGAGAGAGAGTTTTGCAAGAGTACCATGATGCTCCAACAGCTGGACACTATGGGGCAGAAGGGACTTACAATAAAGTCGCCTGCCGATACTATTTTCCAGGAATGCGGAAATATATTGCGGAATATGTTAGAAATTGTCCGGATTGTAATCGTTATAAACCGAGTAATCAAAAGCCAGCCGGTCTTCTGAGAACTCCAGTATATGCACAGAGATTTGAAACTCTTGCTATTGATTTGTTTGGTCCTCTTCCTGAGACCTCAACTGGTAAGAAGTGGATTTTTCTCGTAGAAGATACCAGTACAAAATGGGTGGAGTTGTTTGCTCTTAAAGAAGCAACATCAGTAAACTGCGCAAAAACCTTAGTCGAAGAAGTATTCCTAAGATTTGGACTTCCACGTAGACTTATCAGTGATAATGGTTCACAATTTGTCAGTGCTGTAATGCAACAAACTTGCAATTTTCTTGGCATCAAGCAAGACCTTATTCCTCTGTATCATCCCCAATCCAACCCATCCGAACGTAAAAATAGAGATCTCAAACCCCGACTTGCCATACTAGTCAGAGATGAACACGACACTTGGGATGAAAAACTACCAATGATTCGCTTCGCACTAAACACTGCCAAATGTGAAACAACCGATCACACAGCAGCTTATTTGCAATTTGGTAGAGAATTAAGAACAACAGATGATGTCACACACGACTTAAGAGCCCTGATTGACAATGATAATTTCGTAGCCGAGATAACCCCATACCTCAAACGGTTTGCTCGTTTAACTGCAGAGATTAAAGATCACGTCGAGCAAAAGCAAGACAAGCGTAAAGCTTATTACGATCGTCGACGACGACAAGTTTTCCACATGCCAGGTGATCTAGTATGGGTGACATTGCATCCTGTTAGCAAGTCACAAAATAAGAAAAGTCGCAAATTTATGCCCAAGCGGGAAGGACCTTATTTAGTGGTTACTAATCGTTCACCTACTACGTATGACATTGCTGACCCAGCAAAGCCAAATGAAGTCCTTGGGACTTACCACAGCTCAGTCTTACGAGCCTATGAACTTCCAGTCGCTAGAGACAGTGGAACTGTAGTACCTCTCCGGAGACGTGGCAGACCAAAGAAGTTATGTGCTGACTCTTCGCCGAGACGTCGTGTGAGCCAGAGGGGGAGTCTGTAAAGTTACTATAATTGAGGATCACTGGCGAAACTTTATCTCGCTATTCTTTCGCCAAATAGTAAATATATGTTGTAACAGGACAACTTTTCCAGCTCGCGCACTAGCGGTCACTTCCCAAAACTTCAGTCTGTGTTCTGGAGTCATGGAGTAAACATGATGTTTTCCCCCGATTATTATATTTTTAACTAATTGTTTGTATTAATCGTATGTCAGTGTATTGTGATTTGTGTGTTATGTCCTTTAATGTTTATTAAAAAGATTTATGTAAATTTAGCTTCTTCCTTTAAGAGTTCTGTTTTTCCCTAGCAGGAATAGCTTTTGGCGCCCAATGGTAACTAGTCTTGTTTACGGCTACAATGTTAACTTTATTATCATTTTAAATCAGAGAATTAATTCTTTCTTTATTTTCATAATTTGTTCAATATTATTGATACAATATTTTAATAAATAATTCAAGTTATTTCATTTAGTTTCATCATTTTTCAAAAGAAAATCTCAAGTATTTCAATATTCTTTAAAGATTGTTCGGCTAGTGTTTTTCTCAAATATATGTCTTTCATCGTTCACATCTTTTAAAACTTTACCTGGTATTGAGATTCTTCGAAACAATGTTTAGATTTTCTAAAATCGAATATGGGATAATGTATAATCATCATATTTTACATGCCCTGAATGCGAACGCCTGGTCACTTCTTTCCAGGTGTACTAAAAGCGATGTCTTTATTATTATTATTTTTAAACGGATAAGGTTCTTGGCGTAACACTTGCAAGATGCGAAACTTTGTCACTGATTTGAATGACGGAATCTTGAGGGCTCTCTTCTCGGAGTCGAGAATAAACATTTAATACTTTTCTGCGTGCTGCGCTTTTTATTGGTTTCCCTCGTCTTGAAATTATACTGCGTAATCGGTGGTAACACTTTTTCATGCATTTTAGAAGAGATTAGAAAAAAGAAAAAAAAAAAAACACGACTGGAATAAATATTCAACAATTTAAACTAATAATTTCTAGTGTGCTTAACAGTATCAAAAATATAAAGTGGTAACAAAGCGAGGGGGAAAAAAAGGTACGAGTGATGATAACGGTTGCGCATTAATGAAGCTAAATAGGCGGGGACGTACAAGAAAAGCGAGCCAAGTTTTTGACCTTGAAGATCAGTTCTAGCGAAAGTAGAATTCATTATATCAATCTTTTGGTTCTATTCGTTCACTTAACTGGTAACCCCTTCTAAATTGAGAATAATTTTAAATACATGCTGATGAGAAAACTATTTCTGTAATTCATGATATTAATTAATAAATTTCTTTAGTTATTTTAAAGTAAAAATTGATGGGGAACTCTTTCCCATCGCGGAGCGTCACATTTTTTGCCTTTTTCAATACTGCCAGGTTAGGATGAAATAGAATATATAAAAAAATGTATATTATAGTAGTTGAACTTGGGTGATTACGTGGTGTTTAGCTCTTTTATAACAACAAATTTTGGACACTGGCTTTGTAAAAAGGAAGTGCGTTATAAGGGGTAGAGATTAAATTTTTCAATTTTTGGAATTCAGAAATTGTTGGATTTTTTTTTCTGGAATGGGGGTGGGGGTTTGTTAAAGGGTTTGCATTGCTATTTTTTCTTATTGCGGATTTTAGAAAGTTTTAATTGTAAAAGATTTTTATTGGAAAAATGTAGGAGTTGTTTACGACTTTGCTGCTATGATACTAAATTTTATAATTTGTTTTAACACTTCTACTACTAATAAAAACATATTTTTGAAGTTCTTTAGTGATGAAATATTGTCATAAATTGAATAAAGTCGAATATTTATTTCTGTCTTATTTATTTATTTTTTATTCGTAATTTTAAGATATAATAAGAAAAAAATTTGAAATAAATTTTACTTAAATAAAAAAAAATGCTATTATAATAAATTCTTATTTTCTTTGAAAACGCACACACAAATATATTACATCTATTACTATGCAGAGGAGATGAATAAATTCGCTTCTAAGGGCAAATAATGAGAGTTAATAATATTTAAAATTTATCTTATTAATAAGCTACTTTTTTGAAATGAATCTCCTTATTTCAATGTTGTTTTATCTTCAATTCTGGAGAGAAAAATATCCTGAATAGAGATTAGAGAACTCAAGCATTAACTACACTGCTTTAGTAAACTTCAAACTGTGTTGTGTAATTTTTATCTCAGGAACACAAGAGGCACAGAAATCTCTTATTTCTTATTATTGTATAACAAATATCAAATGAAAACAAACCGCCATACGAACGAGTAAGACTCCTTTTTTCAATTTCTACTATTAGTTCTCACTCTCCCTATATATATCTTGTTCAAATTTTCAATCTTTAATAAAATACTTTTTATTCATCCACTCAAGTTCAAGTGAATTGTTTTAAACTTGTAGTGAACGACACTTGATGTTAATGCAGTTTTTTTTCAAATATTAATTTATTAATTAAATTAAGGAAGTTTATAACAATTTCTATTTGAAAAGTTCTTTTTCGCATCAACAGATGACGCCACGAGAATTCAGCTCAATTTTCTTTAATTATTGCTATAAGTTCACGCTCTTCTTACACACACACACACACACACACACACACACACACACACACACACACACACACACACACACACACACACACACACACACACACACACACACACACTCTCTCTCTCACTCACACACACACACACACACACACACACACACACACACACACACACATATATATATATTCCAAATTTTCTATTGTTAATAAAATACTTTTTATTCATCCATTTAAATTCAAATGCCTTTTTTAAAATTTAAAGATGAAAGACAATGGATGTTAATTAAGCTTTTTTCAAATGTTAATCCATAAATTAAATTAAATTAAGGACATTTATAATATTTCATAAGTGAACAGTTCGGTTTCAAACCAACAGCTATCACCACGAAAATTCTGTTATTTTTTTTAAATTCTTACTATTTGTTCACAAACTCTCTCTCTCTATGTAAGTATCTTGCTCAAGTTTTTAATCGTTAATAAAATACTTTTATTCATCAACTCAAATTCAAATACACATTTTAAAACTTCTAGTGGATGACACTTGGTGTTAATACAATTATTTCAAATATTAATAATTAATTAAATTAAATTAATTTTAAATGCTTTAAATAGAGTTTTATCAGTTTGTAACGAAGGTTAAAATCAACAGGTAATAGCTCAATCGGTAAAATGCTGAGATATCGGTATTTTTCACGTGAAGGTGAAGAATGAGAGTTTATTTCTTGTAAAAATCAATAATTTTTTGATAATTTATTTATATTAATTGTAACTATATAACAAAAAGTAATCAAAGTAAACTTTGTCTTTTTTGAATTAAATAGGAAGTGATTTTAAATTTTTTTATATTACTAGTTAGATGTCATAAGAACAGCAATGTCCATTGTAGGATGCTCCACATGTTAGCAACTTTGCTTTTTAAAAAATGATTTCTATAGCTGCAAGCTTTATTCGATGTTTTTATTAACAATATACCAGACTGTTTGTGAGGTGCATTTATCCTACACTCCGCATCAGAAGGATATTTTTGAGACACAATGCACCCTTATTTGACATATTTTTTTTATATAACCTATATCATAACTAATGATTAATTTTTAAACATATTTTTATGTTTCTTTTG
Organism: Argiope argentata; assembly: GCA_026289955.1. Taxonomy (NCBI): domain Eukaryota; kingdom Metazoa; phylum Arthropoda; class Arachnida; order Araneae; family Araneidae; genus Argiope; species Argiope argentata. The sequence goes on along the minus strand of JAOUZG010053121.1, from coordinate 1,229,353 downwards.
AGTTCTTTTCGTCTGTGCCTTATTCAGTTGTAATGAACCAAATACTTCTGCATTTATCACACATTTTGTGTTCGTTGACATCCTAATATTTAAGGTACCAATAAAGTGATATTCTTTAAAAAGATATGCTGAATATTCTGAAGGTGTAAAAATTAGACTTTAAGGATAAAATATTGAAAATTCATGATCTAAAAATGTGTTTCATACCCAATTAAGAAAACGTTAATTATATTTTCAAAAATTTTTTATATTCTTATTTTCCAAAATATATCTGCACCGACTTTGATGGCTCGGTATCAAATGGTTTGATGTTTAGATACTAACATGCGCGCATGCAAAAATTCACTCACTCGCCCACCCACACACACACCAACTCCCCCAAATTATATCTGGACACTGCAGAACAATTTTATTCAGATTCAATCATGCGAACTCTCCTCTGTGCTCTTGCGACTTGAAAGAACTTCAAACTGTTGATCACGTTTTATTCTTCTGCCCTCAGCTTGACTCTCTTCGATATGAACTTTACAAACAAGTTATATAACATGGCCTCCAAACCTGAAAAATTTACTTACTCCTGAGTACTTTGTGCAGTTCCTTGAATTTATACACAGTATTAATTTTCTAAATTTTTGAACTTGCCATCTGTTTTCATCTTTGTCTGTGGCTTAATAGGACACTTTAATTATTTGTTTTTTCTCTATGCATCTTTAGCTGAATGTAACTGATTGTAGATGCATGTAGTATGACTTGAGTCATGGAGCATGCTGTAAATAAAATTTTATATTAAAATTTACACACACACACACACACACACACACACACACACACACACACACACACACACACACACACACACACACACACACACACACACACGAAATTATTATTAGTGGAAATAGAATAATAATAATAAAAGATTAAAATGAAATCTGCTATGCATTTTTCAATGTATCATGCCAGAACATCGTTTTTTGAATGGTCACGAACCACATGCTCTTTCAATTTAAATTATATTTTTATTCATTTTGATTTTTTCATCGAAGGAGTCACTTTAGTATCGCAAACGACCCAAAAAAACTTTGTCTCGCCTTTATTGTTTACAAAAATATCGCATTTCCTATTTATTTCATTTTATATAATCACCTGCTCAAAATGACATTTTCCTAGATTTTATTTGCTGTAGTCATTAACTTATTTTTTTAATCAGAAATTTTGTAAATGCAATGGCAACACGTTATCAAAAGTTGATTTTTTTCAAGATGCTTATGCAGAGAATAAAATTTCAATTTTTCACCAACGGATTTTTGTTGACGCCAAAAACCTCATCCCCAAAACAACATCTTGTTCTGACATGATAACTATACATCAATTCATCAATTTGATGACAGCGTTTCAACATTTATCGTGTTCTTGTCGAAAAGGGTAATAGAACAGCATAAGTAATTATATTATTTTTTAAGTAGTTAATAATAGAATTATTCTTGAAAAAGAAGACATTTTAAAAAAGTGTTATAATAGTAATATTTCACTATTATAAGTATTACTGTTATAACACATTTTTAAGGGATTTTACTAACTATACAGGGGTAACATTTACAAGAAAAATAATTTGAAAGCTCCATCTTTATTTATAGCCTAAAAAGAAAGATTTTTCCCATCAGTGTCTGTTTATTCAATATCTAGAAAATATTGTGAATTTTATTTTCCTTTATTTTGTAGTACGTGATATCACTCCCCAAAATTCTAAGGATATTGCCCGGGGACAGCGTGAGATCCTTACGAACAGAGCTTCCTCAACCAACAAGAATTGTATTCGGGAGAAACCATTACTATATTGAAACTGGGATGCAAAGAAGACTTATTATACGGTCACAGACAGTATATAAAGCTTTTAAAGGATACATCACGTGCATTTATTATTTTCTTTTAACTTTCTTATTGCGAATATGGGAGACAGATGCAACAGAGGAGTCAATCTAAAAGAATTCAAAACACGTTTGCAGTCTGGAATGCAGAGAGCCTGAGGTTTCTATTTCTTCAAAAATTTAGTTGGTGTCTCAAAATACCATCAGAATTTTTTTTTGTACTAGCTTTTCTGTTTACGGTTTTCTAGACTATCAATAGCAATTTTGTTCTGAAAATGGTGCTGTATCTGGTACACTCACTACTTAATTTCAGCTGAAATGAAGATTTAGTTAAGAATTTTCAGCTGATATTTTTGCACCGATCCAAATCATTTTATGTACTCCAGTTAACTTCCAAGTAGAACTGGTTGCCATTCTTAATAACTTTGATATATTTCGTTTATTTTTCTTGTAAGATATTTTTTCGTTTTCCTTTAATTTTCATGCGGTTAAGTTTCAAATCCATAAAATTATTTAAAAATAAAATCCAAATTTGAGAATTAAATCGAAGATTTGAAAGTTAAATATTTCACAACACAAATGTGTTAATTCGGTGAATTAATGCTCATGGTGTAAAAGCATAATGTATAAATAAAAAGAACAACCACAGAGAATTTCAATATAGAAAGGATCATAAAAATATGTATAGCTCATCAGCTGCATTGTAACTTTTAAGAAATTATTATGAAAGAAAACTTTGCAGATAAATTAAATTGACATTTCTGAATTCTAATTTCTTGAAATCAAAACTGAGATGCATTATATCAAAGAAATATGGCCGTAGATATCCAGGAAGAGTGTTAGAACCTCAATTAATTTTTAAATAATTAAAATATCTGGAATAAATTTTTGAAAAGCTTATTCTCAATGAGCACTTTCTATGAAGAAGTACAAGGATAGAGACTCTTTATAACTTTATTATGAGGTAAATGGAAATAATAGACCAGTTTCAGGATCAATTATTTTATAAGTTGCACATTTCATAAACACAAT
>JAOUZG010053121.1:1198910-1226053 GCA_026289955.1 Argiope argentata | reverse complement strand
ATAGCATTTAGAAATTCCCGTTCACCACTAAGTATCACACTTGACTTACAGAAGCAGGAAACACATTACAAAAAGACCTAACATGCAAAACAGCTACTCACACTCCACATTTGCTTGCACAGGCTTGTTTTACAGGGGGGGGGGGGCATTCAAACATATGACAGATAGAACAGATAAAGAACAACCATGCTAGAGTCTAGACTGGAACCCAGTTCGCCCAGATCACGTTTTAGTTGTATTATTGCCCTATTATAAAGCAACACTAGGTCTATTTTGGGAAGGATCTTGTAATTTAGAACCATGGTCAGATGATGAGGAAGATACCTGGGCTGGCACCCCTTCTTTACCCCCAAACCATACCAGCGAGAGGACTTTTAGCCCTGACGGATTTAAAGTGTAACAGACCCTCGTACACTACGGTTCTTCGGTGGAATCGGGTCTTGAGCTTGAAACCCTAAGGTTCACCACTACGACCATTATTGACTCCCAAGTAAGATTATAGGAAATATACTTTGATATACTTTGATACAACAGATGATAACGCCATCTGTTGTATCAAAGGAGAAGGTAGTAAAGTTATGTAACCGCTATATACTAGAATTTATAACCCAGGTACGACGTTCTATCTTACAAGGAATTTTGCATCGTGTAATTTGCTAATAATATGCCAGATTAAAAATATTAACATGTAAAATGCTTAGTTTAAAAAAATAATAGTAATTCGTTTCACTTCTAAGATTACTTAGAGAATTCAAATTTTTCTTAAATTTGTGGATTTGCCTGAAAAAGTTTGATTAGCTATCTGATTGATAATTTCTGTGTCTGCTGAAGGCCGTTATGATAAGATTCACTTGAATTCTAAATATTAATTTATTAACATTAAGATCTCTAGCTCGTCAGCTGATTGCATTTTAATACCTTTTAACTCTCTATTAATATTGTTACTAAGAAAATTTTCATGGTGTAGCTCAAAGCTTCTTTCATTCTCATTTATAAAATATCTGATATTTTATAAATGAGAATGTAAGAAATAGAAATAGCTTGAAGAAATATATAGAAATAGAAGAAATATATAGCTTGAAGAAATAGTAAGAAATAGCTTGTAAGAAATAGACGCATATTTCTGATATGAGCGACTTAACATACTTTCAAATGAGGTGAATTTATAAGCTTATTTTAGTTTTCAATCTATATGACAAGTAAAGTTAAAATTTTTCTCTTAAGTGGATGGCATACAACAACCATCAGATATGCTCGAAGAGTAAGAAACAAGTTTTTAAAAATCATTTTCCATTTTAAGTTCATGAAATCATTATTTCATTTAGGGAGTGAGGAACAATAAAAATTCATTTTATCAATAATTTTTCGAAACACGATTAAAATGTACGATGTTGTTTCTCAAAATGAATTTGCAATTAAATGTGAAAAAATTTATTTTCATTAGTAATGATTAAGTAACATGTTTAGTACTTGCGTCTGTTAATGATAAGCTACAAACACAGTTTTTATTATTTTCATGACGCATTGCTTTTTTAACTGTTCTTATTATAAAAAGTTTGAATTTGAAATCAAATTTGAAGCATTATATTGAATGCAAAGTATGAAAAGATTTATAATATATAATTTGTTTTGAAATGCTTTCTAGAATTTTTGTTCGGAAACTTTTTTCCTTTTGATTTATAAACAATATCTAGTCTTTTAAAAATGTTATGACAAATTCGAAGTTTTTTTTTCTGATATGGATGTTTAATTTAAAGAAACAAAAACATAATAAATTTAATAATTTATGTTTTTCTTATCCAGGTCATGATATATAATTATATCAAAAATTCTTATGTTAATTTGGAATACTCAAATCTCAGTTTTTAAATTTTTTTTAATAACAGGTAAAGAAACAGTTTTTATGACGTTTAAAAGTGTAAAAGTTTTTCTTATTATATTTGAAAGTAGAAATATCAAAAAAATACAGCCCTCGTTGTTAAAAATCTCATTTTCAATTAAATTAATGCCTTTTGTTATGCAATTTTGTAAATGTTTCCTTTAAGAAAAAGAAAAAACGACAGGCAAAATATTTACTTTATTTAAATTCTTGATTTTATAATAAATTTATTTCGAGAATAATTGATTAATTTCCAAAATAATCGTTTTTTTTATTGCCTGAAAGTTTATAAGAGTGATAATGAAATGAATACGAAAATGTGAAAAGGTAAAAACAAGAAATATATATATAAAGATAAATCCATTTTCTTGGAAATAAAAAAAACATTTCAAAGTGTTTCAGAAAAATTACGTTTATATTTAATAAAATAAATATATATTATTAGGAATGTCTTTGGAAGTAACTGGAATTAGTAATGATTTTATAAATATCGTTTGCCAATTCTCTAATTTGATTCTTGGCCATTAAGAAAAGAGTCGAATTTTTTGATTATATATTTTTTCGAATAAAAGATGGAAACCATATTAATAATTATTCATGATAAGACATATTTTTAATATCATTAGACAAATTTTAAGAGGAGATCATGTATGAGAACTTAATTTAGAGTTCTTTTTAGCATGTCTTTATTATTTTGCTTTCTGCTTAGTCTGTTTATGAATTCTACAAATTTTACAGTGAATTTTAAACTTACTTCAGATTGAGCTAGAAGCATAATTCAAAACTGGATGATAAATGTATTATTAACGTTTGCCTGTTCGGTATAAATTTTGATAACTATTAAAATGTTTTATTACCTACAGATGGCACCATACTAAGTCAGTAACTTATCGAGAATTTCAAAATCGATTGCTAAATTTCACATTCACAAGACTAATAGCAGAAAATAATAATTAAATAATATTTTTTAACCGACTAAAATATATTAAATAATTACTTTTAGCCACATAGAGATTCCTAATCCCATATAGATAATCAGATTTGCCATTTTTGAAATTCACGATCACTAATTTTCAGGACAATCTGAATGTGGTTATGAATTTGTATAGGACTAGAGGAAATTAATTTATTTTAATCCATTTTAAAAATGTGTTTTATTACATTTATTTTTATTTAAATAAATATTTAATGAATTAAATAAAGGAAACAAACACACCGGTTGATATGTAACAGAATTAATGGACGGAACGATGTAGAACATGAAAACCTTGTATTGTTTTGAACTTCAAATGTCTTAAATATTTACTTAATATGTCCCAAAGAATCGTGATACTTGACAAGAACGTATTTATCATCCTGCACAAGATTTGTGTTCGATAAATATCTAATTTAAATCTGTTAATAGACATTTATCAGACGATTTCTTTTCAGTCGTTTCATAACTGCTACTATTTTTTATTCCAATTAAAATGTTATTAAAAGATAAAGGCAAACGATTTTTCTTGGATGGACTTATTTTTATTAATATTATTTCGTTTATTTTTTTGTATAATAGCTGATGAACAACTGCAAACCTTTTGGAATCTGGCAATGGTTTAGAATATATGATTAAGTTAAAAGAATTTAAGATGTTCTGCAATCTATAGTTTGAAGCTTAAGAAAATGGTTAGTTTTCTTGAAAGCATGCAAAATCTTCCAAGGGAGAATTCAAGCAAATGAAGTGTGGGGTTATCTTAAAATGGCATTTAATTAACCTTGTGGTGCTCACTTTGTATGTAAATTGATTTCTCTTAAATAATTCACAATGAAAGTCCCTAGTATTTTATAACACCCCGCTTTTCTATTTTTATAAATTAGCAACTTTTGTTCGAATGTTCTGTTATTTTGCATCATGATTTTTTAAAAATATCCTGCATAAAATGTAACACGATAAATGACAAAGTGTTTAGAGAGTTTATTGTTATGAATTTGAGTCTTCCAAAGGTTTTTTCCAAATATTTTTTTGGAGATCATAATTAAATATTTTGAAAAAGTTTTATGTAAAAAAACTAATGTAATTTACTTTTAAAAGATATTTCTTTTATTAACATATATTTAAAAAAAGAATTTTCATTAATTCAAATGTGTTTAATCCTATCATTTGTATTTTAGAAATATTCAAAAAATCATTAATACCAAATATTTATAAGTACGAAATGTGAACTTTAATGATGACGAGCATGTATTAATCATGGACTTGAATAATAATGAATATATAAGAATCATGTGAACCATCAATATTCTTCTAAATTAGCATTGAAATAGATATTAATGAAACATTCATTTTAGTTTTTACTCTTGATTATACCACCAGTTTTTTCGATAAATAGTTACATGGAATCAGAATAGCTGAAAGTATTCGAAAATTCCATTTCTTTGATAAGAAAATATCTTAACTTTTCAAACATACTGCCTTTTTAAGAAATTATGCCTGAAACTAAATTTTATTAATAACTTTAACATAAAATATCTTTGTACAAGAGCTTTAATTTGCAAAAGGAATTAGGTTAGAAAGTAAAGGAAATTATATTATTATAGCATCGAGTGATTACTTTCTACCAAGACAGCATTTTATTTGATGGAAAAATTTGATGCCACAGCAGGATGTAAATTTATTTGGTATGGTGTCAGGATTTTTTTCTTTCTTTCAATGCAATATATTTTTTGAAGCAAGATATAAAGAAGCTAATTTGCTCCTACTAGTTGCTTTCAAAGCAACATCATTGGTTACAGAAGGACGTAAGTAATTTAATTTGCTGTGGCATCAAGGGACTTTTTTTCTTTCAAGGCAAAAGCATTGATATAAATAGAGTGTAAGGAAATTATTTTACTGGGACATCAAGGGGCTTTCTTTCTTTCAAGTCAACATCATTAGTTACAGAAGAACGTAAAAAAATTAATTTGCTGTGGCATCAAGGGACCTTTACTTTCAAGACATCTTTGGTTGTAGGAGAATTTAAGGAAACTAAACTATAGTGTAACTTCAGACCACAACAGAATGTAAATTTATCTGGCATGACGTCAAGAAACTTTTTTCTTTCAAAGCAATATATTTTTTGAAGCAAGACACAAGGAAGTTAATTTGCTGCGACATCAAGGGACTTTTTTCTTTCAAGGCAAAAGCATTGACTGCAATAGGATGTAAGGAAGTTAATCTGCTGTGGCATCAAGGACATCTTTTCTTCAAAGACAACATCCTTGATTGCGGGAGGATGTATGGAAATTAATCTACCGTGATATCAAGGAACTTTTTTCTTACGTGGCAAAACTCTAGGTTGTAGCAGGATGTAAGGAAGTTAATTAGCTGTGAAATCAAGGGGCATTTTTTCTTTCAAGGCAACATCATTTGTTACAGAAGGACGTAAGAAATTTAATTTGCAGTGGCATCAAGGAACTTTTTCTTTCAAGACAATATCCTTGATTGTAGGAGGATTTAAGGAAACTAAACTATAGTGGTGTCAAAAGAATTCTTTCTTCCAATACAATATCCTTGATTGAAGCAGATAGAATTCCATTCTAACAAGAGAACGACAAATAATCGACAAAAAGAGACAAATAAAAAGAAATAATCTAAAATCTGACTTTTCAATAAATTACCTAGAATAAAGCTAAATGACACAATGCGAATAAAACTAACTAAAAACATTCCGAATCAGTCACTAACTGAATATATCAGCAAAAATTAAACACAAGGAATTACAATTTCATAAATTTGTTTATCAAAAACAATGGATGCTAATCTAAGAATTTAATTGATGAGCAGACGGGAAGAAAATATAATCTAGAACAAGACTTGTTAACTGAATTGAAGAAAAGAATCTTGAAGTTTTCAGTTTTGTCTTCCAATTAATGTTTTTGTTTGTTTGGATTCGAGGCACTCATTTTCTGAAACTCTTTCATTTCTTGAGAAGCAAACTCTTGAAGGAAGTATTAAAAATAATTATTAAAGTTGAGCATTTGAAACTAAAAATTACTTTCTTCTCTTAGGGTTTTATATTTCCTTTCTAGTGCAAAAATATTTCTGCCAGTATAAAGAAAAAGTAACAACTTTGAAAGATGCTGCCTTAAAAAACAAAATAGAGTTTTTATCTCTTCAATTTTTTTCTTCTTATTTTTTTTTCTGAAGGGAAAAAATGAAGAGGAATTTAATTTTTCGTTTACTTTCCATTTTTTTCTTTTTATGAGAATTTTACCATTTTTATAAAGTAAATTTCTACAAATATTCTTTGTATTTGTCTTCTTTTAAATTTATTGTAGAAATAGACTAAGCGATTGTTTTGCTTACAGGTACTGTAAGCAAAACAGTACCTGTAAGCAAAACAATCGCTCAGTTGCTTATGTTTGATATATTTTCGAGTATATACACCGTGTGTCGCTGTAATCATTGGTCAGTAACTAAATTTTAAACTGTTAGTGTAAAGTACATAATTTTTTTTGGAAAAAAGTTTTAACAAAAACCATACATATATATATATATATAGTGTTTGGGTCAATGAATATATTTTTTAAAAAATTCTATTTTTTTAACCGACTGAAATTGGAAAAAAATATTAGTTTTTGAATAATACAGTGAGAATATTCACACAAATATTTTAACGTGTACTGTATAATAAAGGTATTATAAGGGAAAAACCTCTTGAATGGCATTGGCATACAGTAATTATGGAAAATTAACCTTTGGCGTAAATTTAGTATTTTTGCTGAATCTATCGCACCACCTTTGGCGAAATCGAATCTATTTTAGATAAGTTTTCCTAATCAAACACAAATATGGTAAAAAATTACACTTGTCCGAAATTTGATAAATTTAATTCAATACGGTTTTTAGTTATTGTTTTTATATGATTCTGAAAGTACAGACCGACAGACAGTCAATTCCTAATTCGATTCGGTTCAAAATTTGATAGGTTTTTACACTAAAGGTTCTAAAAAAGTGTGCACAATGTTACCCATCTAGTTCTTTTCGTTTTGTTGCTGTTATGCTAACTTATATTTGAACAGCCGAACATATGGACTTTCAAAGACCGGAGTTTGCACAAAATTTGTCAGAGATTTACAAATTTGGGGTTAAGACTGTATATCAATTTTCATCTATCTAACTCAAAGTGCTTTTGAATTTTTTCACAGACAGGCATTTTCCAAAAATGCGTTTTTCGAACTCAGGGAATTCTGAAAGGTGGAGATTCGATGAATGATCGAGTTCGATTTTTTTGACGATTACTGATGCTGTTTATTTCGTGTCCACTTTACAATAGAAAGAGGGGAGTGCAGTAGCTTCTGAGGGTATGGACCCCTGAGCACCCGAGGGCAGAAAGTCTCAATTCTAGCTCATATGAGGATGAAACACACACCTACACGCTTGCACAGCCCCTTTTAACAGGGAGGCATACTCACACATCTCACAGATATAATACAGAAGAACAACCCTTCCCTAACCAGGAAGCCCAGATCAAGAAGAAGACGTGCTTCCTACGTGCCAGGATGCCGGCACTATACTTTCTCTATCTTATATACAGGAGAAGTAAAAACTGCATAACATATTCTTTTATTTATTGAACAATTCTTTGAAAAAATAATATTTCCTAAAATATTTTATTGTAGGCAGTTTCTCCGAAACTTATTTGCTTGATATTAAAACTATTTAGAAGGAACAAATTCTTGCTTCATTTTAAGATTTTCATAAGTAAATAGTTTCTTTTAAATTACAATATACTTTTCTTACATCTTGGCTGAACAATATACTTTCTCTAGAATAACAAAACATAATCTTAAATTATTTTTTATAAAAATAATCATATAAGGTGATGAAATAGAAATCGGGTTTGTATTCTATTCATTAAGATATTCTTTCTAAATATGAGGAAGAATTCAGAGCAAAGTCATGTTTGCGAACGAAGCATTTTTTTTTTCACTTTCCGGATTCTATTTTTAATGTGAAAGAAAGCAAATTTAATGGAAAATATCAGTTCTATATTTGCATTCCAATCTGTCTTTCCCAAGTCAATGCTCTTATTTTCGTTATTCAGATTTCCATATGAGCTTTTTTTTTTGTATAAATTTTCCCACTGCCAATAAATCCGACGAGTAGCAGACTTTAAAATAAATGCAAAAATGTTGCTTTTTGCATTCATGTGTTTCGAAGAAATATAATTTGTTACGCTTTATGTACAAGTTTGCAAATCTCATTATATTTTTTGCTTTATTTCAAAAAGAAAAAAATATATATACGAAATAAATTTTCTTATCATTTTATTCACAAATAAAGTAATAATTTTCTACCCAAATTTTTTTATTAAGATGCTATTAATATAGTCTAAAGTTTTATTTCGGTCATATTCTGTAATAATAGTTGGAATTACATGTATATTTCAACAAAATATATTTTAGTAGAACCAAATATTTCAAAGATAAGGGGGAAAATATGCAATAAATTAATTGAATTTTTCTTTTTAATTTTGTGTTTATATAAACCTTTGAAATGTAAGTAATTATGTACTTAGCGTCCAAAAACTGGAACAAGATTTTTATTTCCCTTAATATCTTACCTAGGCAACTATTTCTGACTGCAAAAAGATAGAAAGCTGCAAAATAGACGACTACTTCAAACATTACTGCTACTCATGTGAGCGGCGTAAGGAAATATATGAAAATACTTCTTCATTCAAAAGGTGAGCTCCCAGGGCAAAGTCTGACTTCTAGCTCACACATGCCACAAACCCTTTTTACGGGGCGGATTTCATTCGTGCATTTCATTCATTCGTCCACAAATCGTAATTTAGATGTGGAACACAGAAAGATCAACTCTGATCCAGTAGCTCCTAGAGTATTACCCTCTAAATGGACATTGTGAGAACAGCAGATTTAGCGTCCACCATACAACTGGAGAGTCTTCGGCTGGTGGATGCGAACTTGCAGCCCAAGGGATACGAATTCAATGCCCTACCAACTAGGATAATCCAGCCTAATAACTACAATTACTATAAATAACTAATCAAAAAATTATACTAGCGTTGAGGCAATGCATTTTAAAATATTTTCATTTTCTTTATTCTGTATTAATTTAATTCGAACGTACTTCAAAAAGAATCCAAAAAATCGATTCATTAACAATGTTTAATTTTTAATGCATCAAATATTAGGAAAATAAAAAGAATCGTTTGAAATAATCGGTCAAAAACATGTTTAGTATAACCTCATTATCGTGGGGAAAAACAAACTGAATTCGTTACTTATTTGGCTGTGAGGTGGATAAGCACCAAGCATTCTCCGTGATACCTCAGGCGTTTTTGAAAATGTTTGGTGGTCGATGCAATAGCTCTGTGAATCCCATAATCGTGTAAACGGTCCCAATTTATGGATTGCTGGTAACGAATGTACTTTACCCTGCTGAAATAAAGGACGCATTTATTGTCATTTAACTTAATAAATTCCTTGAGTTCATTTCACTCGTACATTTTGTTCATGCAGATGAATTTTTCGGACATACTTTCTTATGTGGAATAGATTTGCTTAGCTGTCCTCTAACTGTTCACGAAATTTATCCGATAAGTTTTGAATCTCCCTGCAGGATGTGACACCGATGGGAATCACTGCGTAGATCCCTGGATGGTTTGTCGTTTCTTTCTTTCTTTTTCCAACTTCTTTTCATTCCATTTTGTGCTCAACCAACTGGTTAGGCAACTCAGTGTTACAGGCATTGGGGGAGCAGGGTGATGTTATGTTGTGTCCTGCTCTCTGTGTGCCTATGAGAAAGATAACTAAAAAAACATTCTGAGCTAAATGAAATTTGGTATATTTTATTTTCCCTAAATTCTCAGATTTTTTATTAAACTTTGAGCAAAATATATTTAGAAGTCTGAATGTCCGGATGATCGAGTTTAAGTTAACACTATAACTACGAAATGAAAAGAGCTATATAAATAAAACTCAGTATACTGAGTTAACATCTATATTGTAAACACTGTTCAAATTTTGAGCCAAATTCAACAGATATATCCTTAAATCTTTAAATATATCAAATTTGGCACATAGTTTTGAAGCTTCAGTTGTAGTCAAATTATAGTTTCCCGCAAACGCATCTAAAATACAAATTCACTTTCATCAAAATGTACGCGAGAAAGTTTTTTGGAGACCATTCCCGCAGGTTCTAAATGCATCTGGGTAATTCTTTCCAATTGTTACCAACCTATTTAGAAATAACACCACGCTCTTCCTTTCAAGGTCAGTTCGAATAAATTATTTTTCTTCGTTGCCATGGTTATTCTAACTCCGCTGGACAAAAGAGCATTCTCCAATAAGGTCGCATGACTGAAAATTCTTGAAGAGTCCTCTCTTCTGTAACACACATCGTTTGAGAGTATCGACTGGTATGCACTGCTTTTAATAGTGTCTACTCTAAAAAAGAGCATATGCAGGACTTCTTGTATTTGAATAACAAATATGGATTTTGAAACCTGAATATTCCTTTCACAGAAAGTATACAAAAAGTAGACTCGAATCTACTTTATCAACTGTTGCTTTCTAAAAGGATATTCTCTGATAAGATACGTAGAGCATCAAATCAAATCATGATTTATTGTATACTACGATTGTAGAACGTGTACAGTCAACCATTCCATGAAGCATGCATGCATACCTCCTTCCCATTTCGAACATCTTCCTATTTAAAATTATTCAAATATTGATGTTTATGTTTCGAATAAAGAATTTTTAGTAAAATGGATATGACGCCATACATTTTATCACGCATTTTTTTTAAAATCTAAAACTATGGGTCTTAGAGGTACATTTATTTACATTTTCATTGGGACATTTTTTATGTATTCCAAACGAAGAATCTGGTTGTTCAGAGTTTATCCGGTCTTTCTGGGACTCGCTATACATTTAGCACTCACATTTATAACATTATCATCAACACTGTCTACCAATAAGTAATGGGGCATCTGAGATGAAAGAGATGAAAACAATGCATTGCTATATAATAGTTGGGCGAGTCCTCACCTGGGGCAGTTACAGCTTTAGCCTTCCAGGACATGATTTTTACAAGTGATTGATTAAAGAGCAGATAGATTTTCTTCCACTCGGCTTGAAGAAGACATATTAGTTCTTTCAACGATTTTCGGACAATTGCTGCCCTCTTTAATTAGCGATCCAACTCATCTCAGAGGTTTTTTATAGGAATAAAATCTGGAATCTGGGCAGTTCAACCCACTTGGTTCATCCTATTGCCATCATTCCAATCGAAACATATTGGAAATAACAATGATCTCGTAAAATTGTCACAGCGTAGGAAACACCTACACTGTGACAGTTAGTGGTAAGAGTTGACGTTGAAATTACAATCAATTTAGATCAAGGATTCCAGTCCATATCACGTGATTCTTCCCCCACCAAATTTTACTGAAGGCATAATGCAATTCTGAATAAAACTATTCTTCGTGCATACGCCAAACCTTGGTAGTGTAGCGTCAGTTTTATAAGCCAGGTAATATCCTTCGAGCTGAAGGGTCCCTTTTGCTCGATCGGTATGATACTCGGCTACAGGCCCAAACGTCGCTGGTTCGCAGGTCACCAATGTTCAATCGCTACATTGGTGACCTTGACAACGCAACCTTCCGCAAAGTCGTGGCGCCATCTATCCGCAGCAAAATCGTCAGACACTTGACGAAAGCTTAAAAAAGCAAAACAAACAAACAAAAAATCGTCAGATCCCCTTGACGAGCAAGCAGCAACACGCCATAACACTTGGCACAATACAAAAATCGTTCGCTTCTTCGCCGACTCATTGGTGGGGAAGTAATATAGCATTAGCCTTATAAGCCAGATAATATCCTTTGAGCTGAAGGGTCCATTTTGATTGATCGGTATATTACTCGGCTACAGGCCTAAACGTCGCAGGTTCGTACCGTGGCCTTCAATTGCCGCAGTAAAAATTGAAACGACTGATTAAGCTGAAATCTCTGACAACCTCAGCGAGCTTGTTCACGGCAAGCATCATAAGAAACAACAACAACATTTGATATAGAAAAAAATATAAAGTGTATAGCTGAGTCAAACTTTGAGGAAATTAAATTAGTGTGTTGTCATCAAGAAAACAATAGCACTCTGTATTTTTAATCGCATAAAGGAAAGCGATTGGAGGAAAAATTTATTTTAGTATACATGAAATGGATATTTGAAAATATTCAACTTGTAAAATTAAATTAAAATGTTTAAAAATAATTTATTATTGAAGCAAAAACACCCATTTCAAATAATTTTCCGTATTTCAAATGATCAATGTGCAAGAGATATTTAAGATTATTTTACGAATCTCCCTCTTTGTTATATTTATGTTATTTCAACAAATGAAAATAAATATAATTAATTCCGCTAAAAACATTATTAATTGTTTTATTGTATGATGATGATGATGTCGTGTCCGCTTTTTACCAAGGAAAGAGGGTTGCAGTAGCTTCTGAGGGTATGGACCCCTGAGCACCCAAGGACAGAAGTCTGACTTCTAGATCATAGGAGGATGAAACACACACCCACACGATTGCACAGCCCCTTTTTAAAGGTGGGAACAATCACACATCTCACAGATAACACACAGAAGAACAACCATGCCCAAACCGAGACTCACAGAACACGAGGAAGACTCGCTATCTCTGTGCCGCCAAGCCGGCGTTTTATTGTATATAACTAGAATATCATTTGCTTTGCTTACTTCGACAGATAAATAACATTCTATTAAGTAGCGTTTTTGTTAGTAAGGCTATCTGTAATTTTAAGTGTTCTTGAGGAAAAGTTTGTAATGCTCAATAATGCAGGATGTTTTAAAAGTCCTCTTCACATTTTGCCATTAAATTTAAAATTAAATTATTTATATTCAAATGTTTCTCATGATCAATGACTTGTTTTAACCTGTTTGTTTCCATTTTTTTTCTGGGATTGGCACTTCGTTTCAAAAATATCATGAAGCGAACATTTACAAACCATAGATCGCGTTAGTTTTTTTACCATGAAGAACTGATGACTTTTATTTGAAATTCAGTATTTTGAAACCATATCCAGCAATTCAATTTAAAGAATTTTTTGAAAAATGAAAAATTATTCTAGAAGTAGTATTTTGAATTGACGTTGGGCATTTTGGAAACTTAAACCTAGATAGAGAGAGCCGTAGATGACTGAATGCAATCATAAACAAAATATTTATTCGTTTGTTTCCGATCCAGCAGCATCATTGAGGAATGCCAAGCAACATTGTTATCCAATGTCTCTATGATATGAGAAACCTGAAAAGGACGCAGTCACTTCCACATTTGTTTATGAACATGCAGATTCAACTGAAATGGAAAGGACATCTCATCGATAGAACCTATCCTCTTTATTCTATCGTAGGATATAGATTCCACGATCCTTTTCACTCCTTCTCCCACTATGGGGCACCTCATAATTGAGGATGAGAAAGTTCCGCCATGGGGGTTGGTTTACGCCACATAGGTGGACACAGAGAAAGGTACGGTTCGATTCCTCCCATAAATGATGGGACTTACTTCCTAATGGAAGGATTGTATCGTAGCCGGTGATTACCCTTAGGCCACAACCAAAATTCTCGTCAATTTTGCTGCCGAGGCGTTCCTGCCGTTCAGAGTTTCCTGTACACCTTCGGCTGGAATGGAATAGCTGGTTTAAAGTTGCCTTTTCTCACTCTGTCTGAGGTGGAGCTACAACTGCTAACATTTAAATTTTGTGTATTATCTACAAAAAATTATTATTTTAATGAAGGAAAATATTATTTTTATGATTACTCGTTTCTGGTATTTTTAAAAAGGTTTCACTAATGTCAGGTCACTTTATATCATAGTCACCTGACAAAGAGAAATGGAATATCCAAAAGCGTATAATTTTATTCTTTTCTACCTGCAAAAATATTAGCGAAGAAACAGCTGTTGTTATGAGTAGCTATGGACAAGCTTCGCCGAGGCATCAGTAAGTTTTGAGCCAAAAGGAGCGTCTCTTGTTTAGAGGTAGTATCAACTAGAACCAAGAGTACGACTTTAGCTACTCACTCATCACCGTTGCTTGCACAGCCCCTTTTTACTGAGGGACATATTCACACACCTTACAGATAGAACACAGAAGAACAATCATACCAGAACTGGAACACGAACGCAAAACACTCAGATCACGAGGGAGACACGCTACCCCTATGCCAGGACACCGACTATTACAAATGTGCCACCTGATATGAATTTGAGATGAAATTGGTCGCAGAATTTCATCATAATGAATTTTAAAAAATAGAATTCAAGTCATTTTGTCAAAGTGATTTGGAATAGAAATAAATAAAATTCTAGAATGGACATTTTGTGAGGCATAGAATTCAATACTAATCCAACTAATTTACAGTTTCGAATATAAAGCAAGAAGGAAATGTTTAAAAATAATTTAAATTCGACAATTCAGGATATTGATTCAGTGCAGCTGCACAGAATGTTAGAGTGGAATTCTATTGAGATAAGTAACGCAGTTAATGGAACGCTTAAATTTGTCTTTACATTACCTGGTTAAAGTTTACCAGGAAAACGTTTCCCCTAATGCTTTACCAAACACACTTCTTTCAGAAAAGAAGGACTTTTTTTTCTCTGCTCCATTCTTGGACACACCTCCCTTAAGTGTTCAGACATTCCATTGAAAACCTTTCAAAAGATGCATTGATTGAACCTAAAGAATGTAGTCTGCCTACTTATTCATCGTTCTTCCACTAAAACATTTTGGATAAAAAGATTAAGTTTTAACTTATCATTATTTCAAACATGGGTATTTGCTTTAAAATCTGCAAAAAATACTTTAAAATACTTATATGAAATTAAAATTTAGGATTTTTTAAAACTTTTTGAAATATAAGAAAATAGACAACATTAATTTAATAGGAAATCCATGAGAATATGCTGTCTTCGATTTTTTTGATGCATTTATAACAGTATGCCGCGTTTTGTGTTTATTTTCGTTACGAAGTGAAGAGAACCGACAATGCATTTTAAAACTTTTTTTGCAAGTTCAGTAGTTTCAAAACTGTTGTTGTTGTTTCTTATGGCACTTGTCACGGATAAGCTCGCTGAGGTAATCAGCGATTTAAGCCTAATCAGCGTCTCTTGTTTTGTAGTAGCGCCAACTGGGGCCAAGAGTACGATTTTTGCAACTCACTCATCACATTCACTTGCACAGTCCCTTTTTATTGGGGGCACATTCACACACCTTACAAATAGAACACAGAAGAACCAACTTCTCCAAACCAGGACTTTAACCCTAACCCTCAGATCACGCGAAAAACGCACTAAATCTATGTGAGGGACTCTAACCTTGGACCCCCAGATAGCGGGGGAAAACGTGCTAAATCTATACCAAGAACTCTAACCAGGGACCCCCAGATCACGGGGAAAACGCGCTAAATCTATACCAGGGACTCTAACCCGGGACTACCAGATCACGGGGAAAACGCGCTAAATCTATACCAGGGACTCTAACCAGTGACCCCCAGATCACGGGGGAAACGCGCTAAATCTATACCAGGGACTCTAACCCGAGACCTGCAGGTCAAAGGGAAAACGCGCTAAATCTATACCAGGGACTCTAGCCCGGGACCCCTAGATTACGGGGAAAACGCGCTAAATCTATACCAGGGACTCTAACCCGTGACCCCCAGATCACGGGGGAAAACGTGATCTGGGGATCACGGGCCTATTAAATGCCTATTTAGTAGTTGTAAATACCTATTGGACGTCTTGTAAGTGAGGAGGAGAATCTTCTGGCATGGTAATCGGTTTTTGTAAGCCCTGTGAGTACATGAAAAAGATTAGATCTGGCTCCTCTTGTCACGACGTTACGTGCTTCTCAAGGCAAGTGTTGTACCGTGGCCGGTGATGGTTTCTTGGACTCAACCACAGTTTTCACTAGTGTCGTTTTTGCGGTGGTCCAGACAAACAGATATTTCCTAGTGTCTTTTGGAAAGTCGGACTAATGTTTATGATTATAAGTTATAAATTATCTCTATCTAAATCTATAATTCTCTCAATAAAGATGTGACATTTTTGACTTATGGTATTCAGTTACGAGCGATAGCCAAAAGGCAACGTATATGTATTCCAAAATTTAAGACCAAGTCGGTCGTTATTGGGTTTTTATTTAGTTCATTTAATTAACGTGTTGAACTGGGCACAAATATACAGAAATGCAGATTTTCTTACAATGAATATAATTTACAATTTACGGTTCTTTTTCGTTCACTGGGCGCAAGTGGAAAACCGCCAAAGAAATTTGGTGAAATTTTTCATTATTTGGCAATTTTTCGTTTCCGCCCGGATAGCAGAAAAGAAGTCAATTTGGTATATATTTAGAATTATTGTGTAATAATTACCGTTGGCAATTTTCGACGATTGTACATCCCTAAGGGTTGGCGTAAAAAAGGACGAGCTTTTAATATGCATTCTAATTCAATGAATAATCTGAATTCACCTTATTACTAAGTTTAAACTTTTCCTCCATTTGTTTTTGAACGAAATAAACCCTCCCTGTGAATGCCGCGCATGATCAGATGGTTTCCCGATTAGAACTGAGTAGAACACACCAATTTCTAACATCGCGGTGGTTGTATTTTTTAATTATGACATTTAAAGATATATAATGAAAAAGAAGATGTAATTCTGTTGTTGTTATTACTAATGGCACTTGTGGATAAGCGCGCTGACAACCGCCAGTGATTTTAAGCCTAATCAGCGTCTCTTGTTTTGAAGTAGCGTCAATTAAGGCCAATAGTACGAATCAGCCATACACCCATCACATTTGCTTCACAGTCCCTTTTTAAAGGGGGGGAGGTACATTCACGCACCTCACAGAGAGTCACAGAAGAACAACCATGCCCGAACCGGGACACCCAGATCACTAGGAAGATGCGCTGCCTCTGAGGCAGGACGCCGACAAATGTAATTCTAACAATGTTTTAGAAATAGGAATTTCCGAAAGGTGGGCAGAAATAAAGGTTTAATATTTCAATATCTTAAGCTCATAATTCATTAAAAAGTATTGATGCAGCTTTTTTCTAGGGGTCACAGTAGCTGGAGAAAAATACTAAACACAAGAATCTGTAAAATTCTTCACATGTTTTAGAATTTCAGTTTCTTTCAAAAAATTGTCTAAAAATCATGATAAATATCCATTTAATTTTCAAATATTTTTTAAATAAATGAAATAATTACATAAAATTTAATAAACTAGAATTGCCGATTTTATCATTTTTTAATATTACCAAAATGCAACAATAGAGGCATTTTATGTAATATTGATACAATAGATGTCATTTTATGTAATATTGATACAATGATTCAGTAGCAGTGCTTTAGAAAAACGCTATTCATATTTTACTTTCATGCTTTCCATATAATTATTCGATTGAGTAAACTCCAGACGATATGAAAACTAAACTGTCTAGCTGCAAGTTCCGCATATTTTGGTACTTATACCGTCTGCTGAGATTTAGAGATATTTTATATAAGCGATATTTTTTAAATGTAGATTTTTTTCTTGCTGAAACGTTTGAAACTGCAAAATCAATAAATGGAACATTATATTCAAGGTTATTCTTCATACTGATGTTAAAACGTTTTTCTCCGTTTTTAAAATGTCGCGAAACAGTCTAGGACAATTGTTCGCTAAACTTAGTTAAGCTATTTAAACTTTCCCTTTTGAAATAATATGGGAACTCATTTTGAGCGTACCATATCATTTTGAATTTTGAAGACACATTACTAAGATGATCTTACGTATTTAGAATATATAAAAACAAAGAAAGCTAAAAATAACTTAAGAAATTCACTCATTAAATGGATATTTTTTGAAGACCCCCATATTCATTAAGAAGATACATAGTAATTGGAGTACATGGCAATGCTGCTATCATTTTAAGAACTGATGACATTATCCAAAATAAAAGTAATAAATTTTTTTAAAAAATATAAAAAAATTAAATGAAAATTTCGATTGTAAATTTCAAGTTATAATGTGAGAACCTTACTATTTTTTAATTCAATATTAATCTGAATTAATTTAAGTCATTAAACAATTTAAACCGGTTTGAAACAATCACATGACTTTTCTATCGGTCTCTATCACTCCATAATACATACAGGTATACATATGTATTCATATTTTTTAAAGATTTTCATTTTCAATTTTTACCTCTGACAAACAAAATATTGGGACCCAATCAATTTTGAGATGAAATAACAGCAATGATGTCATTGTTCTACGTTAATCTTAAAAACGCATCTGCTTTTAAAGAAGCATATGTAATAATAAAGCAATACTGGTAAAAGCTGGTCAACCTTTTGAAAACGCATCTGCTTTTAAAGAAGCATACATAATAATAATGCAACATTGGAAAAAACGGGAAAAATTATATGCGATTAAAAGATGTTGATGAATATTGCTATTTATGCTTTATTCATTGCTTACGAGTTTTAGAGCTTCAATTATTCATTTCCCCCAAACGGAAACAACATGATGTTCTCAAATGATAAAAAAAAAATAACATTGTCTTTCATTAAGGGCCCACTTGCAAAAGATACTGCAATAAGATACGCAGCTAAAACATAAAAGTCAAACTAAGAAGTACAAAAAAAGTGACTCAAGCTCAAATAATTTTCTTTAAATTCAAAATTTTTTTGCTTTTCAATTTCATTTTAACTGTTATTATTTCTTGTTGAATACGTTAATGACTTAGAATATGAGCACTTTTGAAAGTAACAAATATAAGATTAACTCTTTTTCTTCCAGGGAATAGTAAATGATAAATTAGCGAAATCAAAGTAATTTTAAATAAAGTCATTATAGAATTCCCATTTTACCACCAAAAATTACTAAAGTAACGGAAAATACTTTTCAAAAATTCCAATTTTATATTTTAAAATTGAAAAAAATATAAGGATAAAATTTTATAGTATAAAAAGGATTTTCAATATAATGATAAACATTAGTGTTAGAAGTTTAAAAATGTAAGGAAGAAAGGGAAAAATCGATTAACAAACTACACTTTCAAAAAATATAAACAAGGGAAATTGGGAAAAAAAAGTTCAAATAAAAGAACAAAAAAATCCTTTTATAAATCACCTGAGATCAAATCGAGGGACTCGAAAATATCAAAAGGGCCTTTGATTGACTGCTAATTAATTAGCGCGTAAAATAGCTCCTTAGGCAATATGCTTTCTAAAAAAGGCAGATCGAATTTTTACAAAATTTTAATTAAGAAAAAGGACAAAAATCATTCTCACCTTATTAGCTTGTTTTAAAAAACGATCTTTGTTTTTAATTTTGTTATGAAGTGTATTCTTTACTGCTCGAATTTTCAGTACCTTTTCGAAACTTATACTTTCTCTGAGATACAAATTTCTCAGTGAAAAGAAGCTTTTGCCTTGTTATTAAACAAGGAATCCGTTTGATTTAAATTCAGACATGCTTTCTCTTCTTTCTGATAGAATACTTTGTATTTTTCAAAAGAGAAAATATAACGCTAGATTATTATTCGCTGAATGATTAAGTAAAGAAAAGAATTTAGAGCAACTTTATTTTTACGGAAGAAATAAATTATATAAAACCGGATTTCTATTTTTAGCATAGGAAATAAAATACAGCGACTTATTTTATTGTTAACTTTCCATTTCTTCCTTTACCTTGAAGCAACCAATTTCATGAGCTAACTCAATTTTTTACGAAACAAATTTTTTAAGAAATTCTTTGCATTTGCTTTCTTTTTAGTTAAATATACTAACGACTAACATACACAGGTAAAAACGTGTTGCTTAAATAAATGTACATTATTTTCACTAAGAAATAACTGTTGATATTTTTTGTAAATCCTATGTAATTTAAAGTTTAAATTCAAAATTTTAATACAAACTAACAGAAAAATACATTTGTTTTTCTGTACAAAAAAAGAAGAAATTTGTAAGAATGTTTTCTTGTTTAACATTTAACACCAACCCATCCCGCACCTTCGTTTCTGAGGCTTATATGACCTCTTTCCGGTTTGGTATAGTTGTAGGTAGACTTTATTTATAACAAAAAGATTACACAGAAACCAATTTAAAAGGAACAAATAAATGATAGTACGAAAACATAAAAAAATAACAATAAATGATAAAAAAAATCTGGAGTACAATAAAAATGGATGAATGAACATGATAATATACAGTATGAATGAAAAAATTAAAGAATAAAAAATAGTTACTTCAGGTGGTTAAAGAATTTTTTAAGAATTAAATACGAGTTGTTGTATTAAATAACACCCTAACA
Source organism: Argiope argentata (assembly GCA_026289955.1). NCBI lineage: Eukaryota > Metazoa > Arthropoda > Arachnida > Araneae > Araneidae > Argiope > Argiope argentata. Next base: position 1,205,805 of record JAOUZG010053121.1, on the reverse strand, counting down.
AATTGAAAGGGTTATCTAACTATAACAGTTCTTCATGATCAATTAGGAATCCAATCATGTTTAGGATAGGAATGTTTATTTTTCGAATTATATGTTTATCAGGTTTAGGATTAGAATAGTTAGGATGTTTATTTTTGGAAGAAGAATTATTGAGGATTCTTTTATACCAAAGAATTTCTAGTGAAGAAGAGGGTTTTCGGAGGTGACATGTAACATTTTAAGGGCAGGGTGTCACTAAGCGGATGGGATCGCAGACTTCTTCACAAGAGCAGAAGTCATCTTCTAATAAATGGAAACAGTGAAAAAAAGATGGGAATGAACCCTGTCCTGTGACAAACAGAATTTCTTGTTTTAAGTATTTTGATTAACTTATAATTTATTATTGTAATATTATAAAAAAACTTTAAGAAACTTTTTATAACTGATTGTTAGATGGCGCCACTCATATTGATTCAAATTTTAATTAAATAGATATATTAAAAATACTTAATTTCCAAAAATATAAACTCAGCAACAACGTTCTTACTGAAGATTATAATCTATCTAGGTTTTAGTTTAGCTTTAATTAACGCAAGAGACAACCGTGGCTAAACTGGGCCAAATGATCTATTTGGAAAACGAATTAAAGAGTAATATAACTATAATATTACAAACAGGCAACAAATCAAGTTGATAAAAGAGCTAGCAATATTAAACAAACCAAGTCAACAGAAAGGCAGTAACTTCAATCTAGAAAACTAAAAAGTAGAAGATATAATGCAAAAATGTGAATAATTGTTTAATTTAGGATTCTAACATTGAATGAAGTTCACAATAAGATGTTTTATTTAATTCAGTTACATTTCATCAATGCATAACCTTAGGGTTACTGAGCGGCTATTCAGAGAGAGCATTGGACGTTTTGATTCCTATTCGGTGAGGAACTATTCTTGAAGGTTATTCGAAAAGTGAGTAATGATTCACTTATTCGACTTAGGAAACCGGACATAGTATGCACCAGGTTCTTATATTCTGGAAACTTTTTTAAAGTTAAGTGAAGTCGTAAACTATTAGTTGATTTGATAGCTAAAAACTTTTCAGCAATTTCCGAGCAAAACCAGATGTATGAGTATGATTCTAATAAAAGTAAGTCCTACGCAGCTGAGAAAGAACTTGTGGTAATTGAAGGTCGAGGTACAAACCCGCTATGCTAGAGCTTGTAGCTGAGCAGCATAACCACAATACTAAAGTAATACTTGTGCATTGTAGATGTTATCTGGCTTATAAAGCGAGCCAGCCAGTCACAATACTTCCCCACCAGAGAGACGAACAATTTTATAGAGCCAAGCATCATCGCGAGCGTGTGCGTGAGTTGGCTAGAGATAATGGGGCCTCGATGCTTCAAATGAGTTTGACGACTTTAATTTTTGGTGGTTGCAGGTAGATGATGCCATGACAGCTGCACGAGTTGCGTAGTCAAGGTCACCACTGTGGCAATTGAAGGTCGAGGTACGGAGAGCGCCGCTAGTGTTTGTAGCTAAGTAACACCAGCACAAAACGAATGTAATACTAGTGTATCGTAGATGTTATCTGGCTTATAAAGCTAGCGCCACAAACTATCAGATAAAAAATTTATATAAAAAATTAAACTTTGCTTATTTTAAAATAATGAATAGCAATGAAGACAACATATTTTTAAAATTTTTTAGTGAAAACAACTCAAAAATATTTCTGATTAATAAGTACTATTAGTATTTGAGAATTGATTTCAATGCAATACTATAAAAAAGTGATAGATCCGTTAAACAGGATTAAGATTTATTTATTAAATGTTAATTAAATTTAGAATATCTAAGCATGGGAAAATGAATGTTGTTTATAAATGAAAAAGCTGACATTCCATAAATTGATTCCAATCAAAATTTTGTTATTTCAGGTTAGCTGTCAGGCATTAGATTGTGTCTGCCAAAAGTATGAAAAAGCAAAGCAATTAAAATTTCCAAAATGCGTGTGAAAGGTGGACAAATTGTTTAATTGTTCAGTTGATAAAACAGTTAAGATTAAGACAAAAGGTCATTCTATTATGACTTTTGACATTGCTAATGTGACGAAATTTTTAAAATTTATGTTATAAACAATGTGGGCATACTTACCTTTTGATCAGGCATTATCTCACCACGAAAGAAGAATTCGGGGTTTCTGGTTTTAAAAATAATGATTTATTTTACATATATATTACAATTAAATTTTAAGAGCCCCCCCCCGGGTGTGAGGTAAAAGTGACACAAGGCAACATCACCGCAGCCTGTCAAACGTCAGACTCCCTACGATCCCCTCTCTCCTTTTTAATGTCAGTTTCTTCTTCTAGTTTACAAGTCCCTTGTAACGCCATCTTTTGGGAGATGGGTGAGCTCAATTTGGATTGTCTGAATGTTTAAAAAATCCTATTAAAGCAATAAATTTACAAATGGCTTCTAAAATTATATATTTTTATTATTTTGCTAATTATTATGCACGCTTGATAAAATTATTCGATAATATTTTGATTATTTCAATTGAGATTTGATATAATTTTAAGCATAAATACTGCAAGGTTAATTATAAAAGAGTAATTTGCTTTCAAATTTGAAATAAAAAAATTATAAATAATTTTCAAAGTTTTTTTAAGCTTAAATAAAGTGAGTAGAAAGTTGAAGAACTGAGAGTTGAAATTAAAAAAAATATTCTGAGAGTTAATATAAAACTGATTTAATTAATGAAACATCATGTGAAGTAAAAAAATATGATCTGAAAGAACTTTGTAAAAAAGAATAAAAATAACTCACTAATTTAAAAAGCATTAAACCTAAAATGCTACTTAAGTTATGTATAAATCTTTTAAATTATGAGTACAATCAAATTTGCATTATATTACTTTTATGTGCAAATTTATATTATAAACTTATAAAAATTTTTATTTAAAAATATCACTTTAATGAAAATGTAACGTAAATTGATGCAAATGATGAATAATGTTAAAATTGTATGAACAGGTTTATTAAAACCAAATAATCTAAAATTATGTATCTTCCATTTTGTAATAACCTTCTAAAAATAAAACAACAAATATTTATCGTTTAAATAATTATTATGGTAATAGAATTTAAGCACTATTCCTGCTAAACCTGACTTAAGTAGTTTCTATTAGTTTCTTTTGCTAAGTAGGATGGCACCACCATCTATGAAGATGCCCAGATTAACGAATTGTATTAGTGGAGGTCAGTCTTCTAAGGCATAAGGTTGGCCAGTTCTAACTAATGGCTGGTCTTCTAAACTAATTCAAAGTACTGTGGCAGTTTGTACATAGCAAAGTAAAGCTTTGTACAACAATGTAAATATCTCTAAAAACTGAAGATTCATAACAGTTTGCTAAAGAGACAATTAAGAGAAACTTAGGAATAAAAGAGGTCTGACATTTTTTGCAACCTTAAATTGTTAAGAACTAGTAGGTGAATAACGAAGGCTAGTTTCTATTTCTACAAATAATAATATTGTCTGTGTTTGTATATGTATGAGTGTCTACTATTTAGAGGTCAGACTGTTGATTTACAGTAACTAAGATTTATGGCTGCTAGGTGAGAATGTGCCTTTCCCATCTCAAGCTCAATTAATTTTCACACCGTTTCAATATTAAAGAAATAAATATATTTCAAAGATTCCATTTTAAGTGTCATGTAATATTGTTCTAAATTTGAATTTATTTAAAAATGGATTTGAATTAAATTTAATTAATTTTATTATTAAAACTAAATAAATTAAATTTTTAAACATTTTTCCGTAATTTACACCAATATTGACTTGAAATAAAAATTGTTTTAATTATTATATCACACATTTGATTGCGTGACTTTTTTCCATTGTCAAAAGTTAAGAAAGAAGGATTTTGATTTATATCTGTGTAGTTTTCTAGATGAATAAAAAAGCAGAGTTACAATAACCGCGAGAATTAGAATGTAGTTGAAACGGAAAATTAAGTTTAATAGTTCTGTGACGTCATGGAAAGTCTGTGACGTCATTCTGCATTAGAAAGGTTCGTACACACAATGAATAGGACATATATAAAACTATGAAACTAAAATGGTTTAATATCTGACAGTTGACGGAATCATGAATATGTAGTCATGTTTAAGCGGTTCAATTGAATTAAGAATGTAGATGAAACGGAAAATTAGGTTTAATAGTTCTGTGACGTCATGAGACTAGTATCTTTTAGAAAGATTCGTACATAATGTTGTTGTTGTTGCTTATGGTACTTGCCATGGACAAGTCCCCGCTGATACAGCAGCAGATTTAAGCCGAAAGGAGCGTCTTTTGTTTTTTGAAGTAGTGCCAACTTGGGCCAAGAGTAAGACTTAGCTACACACTCACTACATTTGCTTGCACAACCCTTTTTTACAGGGGCCACAGCCACACACCTCACAGATAGCACACAGAAGAACAACCATGCCCAAACCAGGACTCTCAGAACACGAGGAAGACACACTACTCTGTGCTAGAAAGCCGACTTAGCACATAATGAACAGAGCATATGAGACTCCTATATATTATGGTTTAATATCTGACGATTTGAGGGAATCATGTACATGTAGTCATGTTTAATAATGGTTTTTTTATAGTGATTATATTTACATCAACTGAAGTTAAATATAAACATTATCAGTGGTGACTTGGGAGGTAAATTTTAATAATAAAAAGAAATTAATACTTGAAATTAAAATAAAAAAAAGATATCAACCCTTTTTATGAGATTGAACAATATTTTTGTTAGAAAAGAATGTTAATATTATTATTTTCTACTAGAGTGACTTTATAATGGCAACAAGTTGAAAAGTTTATTCGGAAGAAGCTATTTGATATTTAAATCTGTTTCTTGGACCGAAAAATAGGACGTGATCTACAGGAAGGGAGTTGTGATTTTTATTTTCCGTGATCCGGAAGACTGAAATATGTTTGTAGTACGTGATATCACTCGCAAAATTTTTAAAGATATTGCTCTGGGACAGCACAGAATCCTTACGAATAAATCTTACTCAACCAATATGAATTAAATTTGAACCTAGACTCTCCTATATTGAATTTGGGACACAGACCTTTTACCAAATGGAATATAAAAAACATTATTTTATATAATATACAGTCAGTTTTTCATAAGTCAGTTTACTGACAACATGTAGAACAGAGATAAAAGGCATTCAAGCTTTAAAAAATCCAAAATGTCTGCCATGCAGAAAATTGAGAATCGGTCTAAATTTATTGAAAATGTAGTTGATGTGGGATAAAATCATCAAAAAATAGATTACATGTTTCAGACGATTATTAAGACTCCATAGAGTATTCTTTTTACCTGGAGATTAAAGTAGCTTTCGAATAATTATCAATTCTGTGTTCTGGATAATAACAGTTTTTAAAATATCGAGTATCTTTATTGCTAAATTGAACTTTTAAATCAATTTAACAATAAGAATAATCAATAAATAAGACTATTTGTCAATAGAAGTTTCAAGAAAATAGTAATAAATTTTGGAAACTTCAAATTGAAAAGTATGATGTTAAAAATCGGAATAACAACCTTGTATGTTTTCATCTTTTTATTATTCTGTTTATAATTTTAGATTTCTGTTTATAAATGCGAACACATATTCAACGATTAGTATGTGTGTGAAATATTTATTCTTTTATATTGACCTTCACATTTTTGAAAATGAAAGGAAATTGTAAACAAGAGTTTTTAATCATTTTTAAATATTAATTTAGTTTGCCTTGTCTCGTGTTTGCTAATTAGGAATTTTTTTTAATTGATGTTATAGCATAATGACTTTGAGAAACATTATATTTTAATATTAAAATATAAATTAAATCTTTGAAATAAAGATAATATTTCTGCCAACTACAATAATTAATAATACTAATAATTCAAGTACAATAACGAAACCGTGGAGATTAAAATATTCTTAATTAAATATAATTATTTTTCAGGCCAACTTTTACAATAATATGGTCTTACACCATTCAGCTATAAATATTCATAATTTAAAAATTTCATAATAATTTAACCCATTATTTTAAAAGCTATATAAAAGGTAAGGAATTTTATTAAATATACGATTTTGCTTAAAGCAGTTTAATTAAATGTCTTTTAAACTTTGTGTTCATGAAAAAGATATCACGAGCATATTTAAAATCTAATTAATTCATTAATTTTAATTCATTTCACCTGAATATTGCCTTCATCGTGTATTTTACTTTCTTTGTAATTTACTGTTATTGTTACTTTCGACATCATTAACTCTTTCATTATTAGAATACATAAAAATATAAAAAGGGAATAAATATTAAAATCAAAAAATAGTAAGATAATAAGAAAAATGCAAAATAAATAAATAAATGAAGTCTACGATTGCAAATTTCAAGTTATCATGTGAGAACATCATTATTTTTAAAGTCCTTATTTGTCTTAATTCATTTAAGTCATTAACCAGATTAAACCAGTTTGAAACTATCACGGGACTTCTCTATCGGTCTCTATCCCCCCTCTCTCTCATTATCCCTTTATTTATCTTACTTAAAAGTACCGTTCAAATATGGCTTATATTTTCTTAATATGACTATTTTTGCTGATGGTATTCTAAAGAACACACATAAAATAAACCAGACTGCAAGAAGTTAATATAAATTAGAAGTAGGAATTAAAAATATTTAATCTATAATTAAATTAACTAAGATATTTCTACTAATTAAAATGTTTTTAGGGGTTCTTTGGAATTATTCTGCAAGAAAGCTTATTGTTGCAAAAAGGAAATTGACTAATTGATGGCTACAAAATTCGGTAAACACACACACACACGCACGCACGCACGCACGCACACACACACACACA
>JAOUZG010053121.1:1173711-1189269 GCA_026289955.1 Argiope argentata | reverse complement strand
GTGAAATCTCTCCTAATTAACCTGGAACCACAAACTTCAAGGTCAGAAAAATGTGTGATATTACTTTGATAAGTTTGTTTTACTTACTGAACTATCATTTGTAGAGAGACAGCTATTTATAACGATAAATGAATTGTCTTAGTGTTAAAACGACAACAGGAGACGTTCCAGGTATATTTAGTTGTAAAATTTCTTCTAATTAATCTAGAACCTCTAAACTGTCTTTATGTTATAACAATGGAAAATGATTCAAAGTCACGAAAAATTTTCAAAATCCCAGTTAAAATCCGGAAAGGAGAACAAATTAAACAAGGTCCCTTGTTCAACTGACATCGACGGACGTTCTGCTGTTAAATGCTAGGCGTGATGTAAATGGCAAAAAGCATAAACTTTCAGAAACAAGAAATGGAGCATTTAAGTACATCGTTAAGTACATCGTAGGAGCATTTAAGTACATAGATTAAAAAAACGTAGGATAAATTATGGGGAAAAGTTAAGCTTGGGAACATAATTTAGGGTAATACAATATTGCTCTTGTTGCATAAAAGGCGAAAAAAAATGCAACAGATAACATAAATGAAATAAAATTGAAAGAATAGTGTTGGAAATTTGTGGTATTGTTTCTTCAAAATTCATCTTGTAGTAAAAAAGTAATATTTATAGATATTTTTAATGGCTGATGGTGAGGTGACTAATCAATGACCTACGACATTGGTGACCTTTTAGAGACAGCGATATCTTTACAACCTCACAAAATTTATTATTTTACCTTTGATTTATTTAACAAGCATAGATTGGAAAAGAGATTGTTTTCCGCATTGCTTCCAGATGAATAAATATTCTACACAAAACAAAATTCAAAGGCATTACCAATGCAGCCAAATTCAAAGAAAGAAATTTATTTTGTCTGTTATCTGGCAAATCGCACATATTAATCTCATAAAGTTTAAAGAAAGTTGCCAGATTGGAAGAGCTCGGGACGCAAGTTCCTTTTTCTTGTAAAAGTCAATCGAAGCAAGAAGTAGATATAAGAAATATCTCTGGCAGTGTCTTTTTCGTTTCAGAATGTCTGGAAATAAATTAAGCAGCTACCGTTGAAATGAGGTCGATTCCTCGAAACTGTATCGTCGCTCGGGGAATTTTATCTAACAGATGTCGTATATCCCATTACTGTCAAAGCAGAAAGTAAACAAGGTCTCCGCAATAGTTTAAAGACATAAAAATAACTGTTTAGAAAGAGTGATTTAAATTAAAGATGTAAGATTTGGCAAATATACCAAACGTTTCTCTTGACGAAAAATCTTATATCTGTCAAATCTAATGAGTAAATACCCAGTTCATTACAATTAGCAAATCGAACATAAATAATCTATCATACAGGGTGCTTCAGAAATGATTGGCATATTTAAAAAAATCAATAAAAACTAAACGAGCAGAGATAGAAATACACCGCTTGTTGCAATATGCTTAGGACCACAACAGTAAACTTTCGGGCAGACAAACTTACAGAATTAATTACAATTTTCGACAACAGATGGCGCTGCAGGCGATTTAAAACATTTAGAAGAAAAAGCAGTCTATGAGTTCGGCATTCTATATGTCGTCTTTCTGCTGTAAGCTTGTGCTGTTCATAGATTGCAAGTTTGCAGTGAAAAAATGCTTTATTCCTTAGAGCAGAGGATTTTTCTAGTGTTAGAATTCCATCGCCTTAAGCACAGCGTGGTTGCAGCAAGACGAAGTTTTGAATGGAAATTTAATGCAACCAAAGGATAAAAAAGTGATACAATAAAGGATCTGTTTGGAATATCCTACATATACAGGAAGCAGCATGGATCGGCCTCCCTATTCGCCAGACATGAGTCCATGTGACTTCTCTCCGTGGGGTCACTTGTAAGACCAGGTGAATCACCAAAATCCGGAAACACTTGAACAAATGGAGCAGTACATCTGTTCTGCATGTGAAGCCGTCTCGCCTGAGACATTTACACGGGTTTCTGCTCATTTCGTACCGAGACTACGCCATGTTATTGCTGCGCATGGTAGATATTTGGAAAATATCGTAGTTTAGATTTTTCTAGACTGCAGTGCCATCTGTTGTTGAAAATTGAAACTAATTTTGCAAATTAATCACAATTAATTAAAAAAATTTGTAGACTGCAGTGCCATTTATTTTTGAAAACTGTAACTAATTTTGCAAATTTGTCAGCCTGGAAATTTACTGTTTCCCAAACATATTGCAACAAACGGCCTATTTCTATCACCTCGCGCTTAGTTTTTATTGATTTTTCAAATATAACGGTCATTTTTGAAACACCCGGTATATAGAAATAATGAAAAAACGGTTTGAAAATTAGGACAGCCTTATAAGAAAAAAATCTGAATTATTGTGTAGGAAGAGAGAACATTTTATTCTCGAAAAATTCAACATATAAATTCTTAGAATTTTTCATATTTTAGATCGTTTCTGAGTCTGAAAAACTCATTTTTGGTATTATATTGACTTGTCACTCTGCCTTCTTATATGTGAATATGATAAGTCAAGCTATGGAATTTGGTATATAGCCTTAATATTGTTTTATCTTAATCTTGATATTTATGCAGAGGTTGCAGGCCGTGGTGGCTTAGTAGTAATTTGAGTCCCGATGCCACCAAAGAACCATCATGTAAACGGGTTCAGTGCATATTAATCAATAAGTTGCCAGTTATCTTTCCATTGTTGTGATGTGGAAGTTTGGAAAGGAGGTGCTATTTGAAATGACATCCGCGTCATCTGACTGCAGTTCAAAATTCTGAGGTGTGTCCCAAAACTGCCCTTTAAAAATGAGACTTAATGAAACTAAATCAAACGTTTTCAGGGATTGTGGAGTGTAGTAAAAGTAAAGGAAACAAGAGGGTAATATGTTGTTTAAATATACGAAAAAGACCGGAGGAGCACATACCTGTTTGTTCCTTTCTACTCACTAAATTTTCTGTTCATTGTACTGATCTCCATAACATCCTTTTCTTTTATTTCATAGCTACTTGCTTAAAATTTGCATTGTTGCTTAAGTTTTGCACATTAATGTACATTTCATCACTTAATTTCTTTATCTTAAATCTGCCATTGCAAGAGAAAAAAAATCCCTTAAAGGACAAAAATAATCAATTCAATACTTTTAAAAAGCTCAGATTTCCTTTATACTCTAGCATAAATGTAAGCAAAAATAAACAGAATGTATTCCAGGCGGCATATAGGATCCAACAAAGAATCTAAGTAACATTCTTTTTTCTGGATCTGTTCTTACTTCCCGTGAAATCTTTTCCCTCAGATAGAGGGAGGCTAATAAAGTGTGGGCCATTCTCCCCCTCATTATTGGTGATTCGGGAAAAGCTCTGGAGATCCCCTTCATTTCCGTGGATTAGTAGATGGTGTTTTCTTGTTTCGCCAAAGCCCAACAGCGCCAAGTTTTGCCAGTGGGACGTAAAATGCCCGACCACTAAGCAGGGGTAAGAAGCTCACTAAATTTGTAAGGCGTGAAAAACTTATTATTATCATCCCTTTTATTTTGTACCATTTACTATTGATGAAGTTTTGGCAGATATACTACTAATTTCAAATCTTTCGTAGCATTTCTAGACAGATTTTGATTAATAATAAATAATGATAATTATTTTTTCTTATTATACGAACCATTGTTTTCTGGAGATTAGCTATTCCCATTATGATGATGATGAAATGTTGGCTTTACAACGGAAATAGGAGGTGTAGTAGCGTCTGAGGGTATGGACCCCTGAGCACCCTTAGAGCAGAAGTTTGACTTCTAGCTCATATTAGGATGACACACACTTATCACATTCGCTTAGACGGTCCTTTTTTTTACAGATTGTACATTCACTCACCTCATAGATATTGTAAGAGCAATCATGCTCAGGCCAGGACTCAGACTCGGGACGCCCAGATCATTAAGAAGACACTCTACCACTGTGCCAAAACGTCGGCTATTCACATTATCTAATAAATATTAAAAAAAGTTAGAAGAAGTTGAAGATGAAGTATAGCGACTGATGTTCTTGATATTTCAGAAAAAAAGTCAGTAAAAATATTTATACTTTTTAGAAAATTACTGTACTTTAATACAAAAAAAATCATTTACGAATTATTCGAAGTTTTATTCATATACATGATCCGGACATGCAAAGATGATTCGGACATGCACAATTTAAATAAAGTTTATTTGGTTAATTTTTTGATTCTCATTGAATAAAAATATTATTTATTTGCTTCCGATTGGTCATTTAAAAATTTGATGCTTATTTAAATTATTTGTTTTGTTTATTTCGATATTGAATTCACCTTAATTTCTGTCCAATCTATCTTTAAAATGATTTAAATGTAAATTAGACAAATTAGGAAAGGTACAATTTTCTGCGAGGTATAATTTTTTTATTTGTATACTTGTTTACAATGTAATAACTTTGTAATATTTCTCCACTAAGTTAGTTTCCTTATAAGGAAGAGAGCTTTAACGATTTTTAATGGTTATTGAATGGATGCCATATCAAAGAATTTTTCCATTTATCAATCAACATGGCGTTGTTTAAAGACATGGCGATGAGCTTTGAGACCATATATGTTTCTAGAATGATGGGAATTCACGATGATTCGATTGGATTAAGAGAGAAGATATGATATCCTTCTAGAAGATTCTTTGCTCACAAGAATAGAAAGTAAAAAATAAATAAAGAAGAAATTAAGGCTATAGTTGGGTGGATTTCTCAAGTAGATTTTATTTTATAATCAATTATTTCGGAGCCCTTTATATTGTTGGGGTTGGTTAATATTGATTTGCTGTTTGTGTATTATTGATGACAGTACTGTTTTGTGCAAGATTAATCTGTGTTCTGTAGCTTGCGTTTCTTGTAGAATAAAGCACCGTTATTCTTTTCTGAAACTGTTGAACTGAACCTTTTCTCCTGGTACATAACGGAAGGAGGGTTTCTGTAGAAAGATTTAACATATAACTCGTTTAAGTTAAATATAAGATAAATATATTTAAATGAAACAGAGGTATTGGATTTTAAGCAGAAACAAAAATGCGATGTGATATTCTACGCATCCCTACCGAATAGAGCCGCTCTATTTCTATCCAAGGGTGTTGGACCTTCCATTATATACTTATCTTTTAATCATACAGCATTTGATGAATGGACGAATGAATGAATGAAGGAATTAATTAAAGCAATTGCTACGAGATCCTTTTACATTTAGAGTGAGTTGTAAAAATCTATTGCATCGCAAATAATAAAACAATTTTATCAAAATTAATTACTATATTAAACAACTATAAATTTTTTATCACTATAAGATTATAAAAATCTTAATAAGGTAATAAAACGATTCAAATCTACAGAAAAAAAGTGCCTTTATCATGGGAGAACGTGATGTTGTTTTGGTTAGAAGGTTTTGAGGTCTCCGGAATTTTACAGGAAAAACATATTTTTGCCTGCTTTTACCAGTATTGCATTATTATTATGTATGCTTCTTTGAGAGCAGACGCTTTTCTAAAAGGTTGACCCACTTTTATTAATTCTGCTTTACTATTCTTTGACAGAAGATGCGTTTTTAAAAGGTGGACGAAGAACTATGACATCCTAGCTGTTATTTCATCTCTAAATCGGATCGAGCTCCAAAGCTTAAAGCAGGAAACAAGCAAAATGAAAGAAAATTGCTTAAATAAGGAAAATGAAAGTTAAAAATTGCACACACACACACACACACACACACACACACACACACACACACACACACACACACACACACACACACACACACACACACACACACACACACACACACACACACACACACACACACACACACACACACACACACACACACACACACACACACACATTTTTTATTAAATGAAATTTTGATAACCTATTTATTCTTTATTTTTAAGAAAATGGAACACTGAGGTTTATGTCACTCAGTCTGCTCTGTCAAAAATTCCTATTTTCCTTTTTATGTAATTTACAGATAATATGACAACGTAAAATACCATTTTAGTAAAAAAAATAATTACAAAAAAATTAGTTTTAAAGTGAATACTTTTTGAGGGAGATAATTCAATATTAATCGCTCTTATTCTAATTTATATGCAAAAAATACGAAGAAGAATTTTGAAAACCACTTAAAAGCTACAATTAAGGCGATCGACTGCAAAACGGTTAAGGAGACACAGACTCAAGTGAATTAAGTGATGCATTTAATGGAACACTTAAACTCCTCTTTGTATTACCTGTTTTAATTATCCAAAGAAAAAGGTTTTACTGAAGCATTTACAATCATTCATCTTCAAGAAAAGAATATTAATTTTCTTTTGATTTCGAAATGCATTTTACCCTGAGGCTTCAGGTATTCTTCATTAAAGCTCTTCCATAAATGAATTGATTAAATTAAAGATATTAAGTTCCAGTTTAATTCTCTATTTCTTTTGATTTAGCTTTCTCATTAAAGTCATTACTTAAATTCTCTTAATATTTTTAAATTAATTAATTTCTTTTCAGCAAAAATGCAAAAAAGGGCCGGGATAGCCTGGTTTTGGTAGATCATTGGGACCGTATTCCTTAGGTTGGGAGTTCGAACCTTCCTTCCGAAGACTCACCGGGTGGCTGGCACACGTTAAATCTATCGTGGTCACAAATCCTCCATGCAGAGAGTAATACCACTGTGGGTATTGGATCAGAGGTGATCGTTCTCTGTTCCAGATTTGAATTACGATCTGTGGATGAATGAATAAAATACATGAATGAACCCGTAAAAAGGGGTTGTGACATGTGCGAGTTAAAAGTCAGACTTATGCCCTTGGGTGCTCAGGGGCCCATACCCTCAGAAGCTACTGCACCCCTCCTTCCGATGCAAAGCTGAACACGTCAACAACAACAGAAAAAAACCGCACTTCTGAGGAAAAAACCCGCACTGAATCTATCGTGATGTATTTTGTGAACTGAATCTAACGTGATTCTTAACGATATCTTCCGTTAAGAATCAAGTTTAAATTTTAATAATTAGATAATAAAAAAAAAGTTTAAAAATGAAATTGTGAGAAAACGTTAATATTACTAAACCTTGCCTTCTAGGACAAATAAGTAGATAAATATTTTCCTGCCATTTCTCATTTCATCCAATATTGTACAAAAATTTATCCCAGATCTACATTTTTAATGCTAAAAATCCCATGAAAAAAATGCATATATGTAACTTGTAGATTCATGAACCTTATTTGAATTATAATATACATATATATGGGACTAGATATACAAAAGACACAAAATTTCATTGCTCATAACATCTAAAATTTGACAAATGTTCACAGTTTTGATGATGAACATGAAAAAAATTGTCCACTTAATTCATTTTGTTTTTAAGGAATAAAGACAGAAACACTACAGTTTGACTGATTTTTCAAAATTGCGGTTTGAATTTATTACATCAAATTTCCTCATTTTGTTGTGTTGCGATTTCTTTTGCTCAAAGTCATACATACAGATAGACATTATTTCAGACTTGATTTTGTTAGATATGTGGAAATGTAAAATATGAATATTCAATAAAATTTCGGAATCGAGTTTTTCAATAATTTGTGAGAAAAATCAACTGAATTTCTCTCCCAAACTCTTTCTAGCATACTTTATAATAAAGATGTTATCACTGAAAATACCCTGCATGCATTGGCGGGCAACAGTTACGAAAAAGTAATCTTATCATATTGATATCAAGATATTAATCAATTCAAGTTAATATCAAAAAAATTTACTATATGGTCTGATCAATCATTAATCTTGAATCTTGTTTGAGTTTAGCATTTTTACTGAATCTATCGTGAGGTGTTTTTCGAACTGAATCTATCGTGAAGTGTTTTGCGAGCTAAATCTATCTTGAGTTCTTTTGTGGACTGAATATATCGTGGCTTATTTCGAGAATTGATTCAATCGTTAGATATTTTGCTAACTGAATCTATCGTGAGGTATTTCGTGAATTGAATCTATCATGAGTTGTGAACTGAATCTATCGTGAGGTGTTTTGCGAACTGAATCTATCGTGAAATATTTTGTGAACTGAATCTATCATGAGGTGTTTTGCGAACTGAATTTATCGTGAGGTGTTTTGCGAACTGAATCTATCGTGATGTATTTTGTGAACTGAATCGATCGTGAAGCGTTTTGCGAACTGAATCCATCGTTATGTATTTTCTTAACTGAATGAAACGAAAATTCGACACAGAATATTGATACAGATTTGGTATTCAACTGAACTATATTTGTAGTTCAGAGTCGAATACCAAATTTGATAAGATTTGCTTTTGAGTTATCGCGTTTAAATATTTCTGAAAGTACGGACAGACTGAAGGACAACATCTTATTGTAATTGATTCAAAATTTTATAGATGTCTACACTATAAATGTTAAGCCTGTGAGCTGAATTTTATCCATCTAAAGCTCTTCGTATTGTAAAAATAATATTAACTTCAAATAACCGGATAGGTAGGCTCCATCTGAATAGATTACATGTTAAATTCGATAGAAATATACAAATTTGGCGTGAAGTGTTCATTCCAAATTTCACTTGCCTGGCTCAAAGCAATTTTGAATTATCTTAATTACAAAGAGACAGATATACTTTTGACAGATTGTACATATTGATACATTTGACAGATATACATTTGACAGATTGTACACATGGATACATTTGACAGATTGTACATATTGATACATTTGACAGATATGCAGAGACAGATATACATTTGAGTTCGAATTTTTTGAAGATTACAATACTTGCATCGTACTTCGTATAGTAGAAAGAAAGAAAACCCTTCATCCAAGCTAAAAAAAAATAGTAAATAGCAATATATCTCAATTGTATATAAAATGAACGAATAGGTAAATAGTCAAATAATATCAACAAAATAGCATTTCTCAGTTATTCTGTCTACAGAGAAATTATTCGAAAATCTCTGAAAACATAGACGTACTTCTCACATAAAGTTTCGACCGGGTAATTGCCAACTAGTGCGGAAGCTTAACTGTCTGACAATAACTTCCGCATGTTTCGGTGCTTACACTGTCTGAAATGTCACATAAGTGACATTATAAGAATCGCATGAATGTGCGCTATGTTGAAAATTGAAAAATCAATATCCCAAGCATTATCTTCAAGACTATACATCATTTTGATGTCTTACACTTAGGATCGTTTCACTTTCAATTCGTTTTTATATGGTTCCATTTACTTGATTTTTTTTCTGGTTTCGTAAAAGATGAGAACATTTATGAAGATGTGATTTTTCAACTCTATTTTACATGTAATAATAAAGTCATGTAGTTTAATATGTCAGTTTATTTTTAGTGACAGTAATTTCTGTTATATACAGTATTCAGACAGTATTGTAATCATTAAACAATTCATATAAGACAGCTCTGAGGAGCAACTCGTAAATCAGAATGAAAAGCATCCCAGCATGGTGATTGGTTCTCATCACTTTTGTGGATACATTAAAAGGTGAGGGTCTGGATCTTCCCATTGATGACGGGACACACTCTCTTAGGGAAAGGTTGTGCCGATGCTTGTGATGGTTTTTTTTTACTCAACCAGAGTTCCTGCCAGTCTTGTTGATAATGCAGTTTGGCAATTCAAGTTTTTCCCTGCGTGTTCACATTAAGTCTATCTGTAAGTCCATTTGTCGGTATTTAAGCACGATAGCTAAAAAAATTTGAGCTAGACGAAAGAAATATGGCATTTACACTAAATTTGAACATTTCAATCAAATTTTAAGCGAAATCTGTGTTTAAGAAGTCAGTCTTCTATTTATTGATAATAATAAGCTGTCTGAATATAAGAACGTGAAATAAAAAGAAAATATTAAATATTATATAAAGGTTACAAAAGTTATAAGTATTTGAACATAAAGTAGTGAGTAAAAACATCGATTATAAAATTCATAAGTAACAAAGTAAAACAAGGAAAATTACATGAAAAGAATATGAAAACCATCTTTTTAAACATGCTTTTATAAATGCGCTGGAAAGCAGAAATTTAAATAATTTTTGTTCTTTTTTTTCAGTTTTTGAATTGTAGCACTTAATTATATTTGCATTATGGAATCATTATGGAGATATAAAAATATGAACATTAACATAACATTATGGAAACTTGACATTCTTTTTTTCTCAAACCGATTAGTAAGTGACGAGAAGAAATGAAAAACAAGATTTAACTAAATAAAGAAATTAATGGATAATTAAGTTCTGAATATATTTAAATACTGTATTCCCGTTGGAATACACGAGTATACTAAAATAAAATTGAATAAAATAATTTTTTTATACTTTTTAAGATGCAAAAAAAAGAATCCTCTTCACGATACAATTCAACCACTGGGCAATTCTTTATTATTATTATTTTTTTAAATTTTGATTATTTCAAAGTTTTTACGCCATATTTGCAACATTTTTTTCCTAGTTTTCAATAAAATTAAGCCAGTTTTTATTGTTTAAACTAATATTTAATCGAAGTACTTTTTTATATTGATGGAAGAGAGGAAATGTTCAGTTTATGATTTACCCGATTTCCGTAGATAATATGAAACCGAAGATATTGAGAAAATTATTCTATTATCAAGAGAATTGTCTTCATTATGAAGGTTCATGAGCACTATAAAAAAACAGGTGTAAGGAAACAGGTAAAAGAGAGTTTTAAATTAATACAATTAAAATTTTTAATAATGTTAGTTAAAAATATTTCATTGCCGAAATCGTGAACATCGAGATATGCTTAAGAGATAAAATTAAATTAAATGAAGCCAGTACTTTCGATATATCTAAGGTCGTCAAAGGCGATATAAAAAGGTTTAAAAATGAAGTAACTATTCGTTAATAAATGAATTCGAATACAAGGAAAAGAATTTAAACTACTAAACAAATTTTGATTAATTGATTAACTAATTATAGCATAAAATAATGTTAAAGGAATGCATAAAATAATGAAAGGTAGATAAATACCAAACAATTTTTTTACAACATTTTAAACTGAGAAAATGGGAGGAAACAGTTTTGTTCTTGATAGCTTGTTTAGTAAAATGAGCTGTGCTTTTGTTTTACGTTAAATAAAATCCATTGTTACTTGCATTCCAAGAAAGAGTTTTTCTGGAACTCTTTCTCAAGATTTAAAATTCTGGAACAAAAGAACCCTTCTCTTTGATGCTAAATAAGGTGACTGCTTGTTTCAAAATTAAAACGTACTTTATTCTTACTTTCAAATCGAAAACTTTGAGCTTTCGTAAAAAAGAAAATGAAAGCATAATAGATTATTTTTGTTGAAATCTTTTAACAAAGGAAACATGGAAAAGCATTTCAGAAGAAACAACTTCTGCACCATTGTAATGCTATTTTAATCAGAAATAAGAAACTATTACATATTATTTCTTTTTTAGTATTATATTCCTTTCCCCAACATTTGTACGAACATCTTTAAGTCCTTATAAGTGAAATTTTTATTCAGAATTCTTTGTGATGGTTTTTAAATTTTTGTGATGTAACTTTCTCCACTATGTCTGTAAAATCAATAGGTTCTCTTGTAGGTTTGAATCTTAATCAAAAGGTCTCAATAACAGTTTTAACACTAAGTTTATTAACACGTAGACGCGAATACACAAACAAATACACAGCCAAGACGAATACAAGCAACACACAACAATACGCAAGTAGAAATCGGTAACATCCAGAACACACAAAGAGGCTAGAAAGAATTCAGCAGGAGGAGGGAATCTACGTAGTTATGCTCTCCAATCTCTCCAAACGTCTGCAATTCATCACTGTCTCCTCACCTTAGTTGCATCCTATTGACGATTCACGGCAACACGATTGAATACTCCAACCACGACACAATGCTTCTATCTTTAAACTCCAGGATTCGGCACACAGCTGAATATACCAATCACTTCCCTGGATTGATACAATTTTAATTAATTCTATTTGATTAGTTTTGTAACTCTAAACCTCTCGACGACTGTCTTCGACTCGAACTACGGGCATTTTAAAGGTTTCGGAGCAGTGCAGAGAAGGTTCTCGGACAATAAAGTGTATTTCAGCCCCTATTGGCTTTATAGCCAAAATTCTTAAAGATTCTAGTATCAACCATTTTATCACAAAAGTTGCCTAATTCATCGCCAAGTCCGTAAACGGTCTTCAATACGTTGGAGCCAGCTATCATGAGAAGCAACATTGCAGATTCGTAAGAATATCAACAAATATATATGACCTAGAGTGTTTCGATTAAGCAAGCTTTTTACTTAAATAAATATGCCTTCTTCACCTTAAAATAGTTTAACTACAGTTATTTCGCAGGACATGCTGTGACTCATAGAAATATATAAGCCTTACTTAACATAAAATTTAAATATGCATAAATTTAAGAAAAGCAGATTTTGAAAATACATTTGTATTGGTTTCTGAAAAAGAAGTAAAAAAAAAATCTTGCAAAGATAATTTATTCTAGAATTTTGGTTTTAAATTCCTTATACAGATAATGACTTGTCTCATTGATTAAGTTTATTTCTGCAGAAAGCATAAACTTTAAAACACACGAAAATTACTTTTCAAAAATTATTAAGATTAAATAAAGGAAAACAGTTAATAAAAAGATGAGAAAATTCGTGAAATATTTTTAAATGAATTAATAGAATGCGTAGAATGGACATAGAAATTTGACAAACTGAGAAGGAAAAAGGAGTAGAATCTCATAATTGTCTTTATTCAAATTGAGTGTGACTAAGTTGTTGTAAAGCCAATGAATTGGCTTTACGATCGAGTAAACACGTTGAAATTTTTATGCCACTATTTGTTGCATTTTGTGGTTTTGGCGACCTATCATGAAACTGTACAATTGTTTCCTTCAATTGTAATCTATTACGCCAACTTGGCTGATTTGTTGATTCGAGTTAATTACCGACTTTAGGGTTATTTGAAATCAAAAGGGTATCAATTGTGTTTTTCTAGATTATCGGAATTGAAAGAAAAAGAAAGATTATCGAAAAATGGTTCCACCTGTTGAATGCCCAATAATATGAAGTCTTATAAAATTTTTCCATATATAAATTTAATCTGTTTTTTGTACCCAGAATTTATTATTGCATTGAAATAATATTAAAAGTTCTACTTTTAATAATTTTCAGTTTATGTTCACATATTTATTGCTTCTTCTCTTGTTAAAACAGTTAAAGTGAGAAAGGGGAAGATCTATAATAGTGCTAAATTGATGCTGGAAAATCTACTGCTAATTATATTCAGTATAGTCCATTTCGAATATTGTTACAAACCTGTAATTTTGCTTTCCAGCTCGAACAGTGTCATCGTAAAAAGGACTGTTTTACGGAGAAGGACTATTTGCACTACTGTCTGATGTAGTGTGCTGCTGTATGTTCGTCTCGGCTGTACATATTTGTTGTCTGTGTATTCGTCGTCTTTGTGTTAGTGTCTTAGTGTCAAACAAACATTTTTGATGTTTTCTACTGAGGCATGTAGATTGTCTTCACGCCATACACTCATTAGAAACGAACCCGGTGAGACCCGTAACATATCTACATCGTTTCTGTTTCTTTCTGTATTGTTTTATATTATGTCAGAACATGATGTTTTTCTGTTATGAGGTTTTTAGCGTCAACAAAAATCCATAGTCGAAAAATAAAAATTTTATTATCTACACGAGCATCTAAAAAAAAATCAGTTTTTAATAACGCGTTGCCATTGCATTTACAAACGCTCCGATTTAAAAAAAGTAAGTTAATGTCTCTAGTAAATAAAATCTAGAAAAATGTCATTTTGAGCACGTGATTACATGAAATGAATTAAATAAGATTTTTTAAAAATAATAAATGCGAGACAAAGTTTTTTTGGATCGTTTGCGATACTAAAGTGACTCATTCAATGTAACAATTAAAATGAATAAAAATATAATTGAACTTGCACGAGCACGTGGTGCTTGGCCGCTCAAGAAATGATACTCTGACATAATACATTGAATATCCATAGCACATTTGCTTTTAATCTTTTTCTTATATTGTTGTTTTTTTATCGTTATTGTTTCTATACTATATTGTTTCTCAGCTCATTAAACTTGTTTATTTGTGAAACATAGGTCCAACATGGATAAAATTCGATCCATTAATTAGGTTGCAATTCAAATTTTTGGTTCATTTAAAGAAATGTTAAACTGAGTTGTGTTAATTTTTTAACGTGGTAATGTTTAGAGGGAGACTTATTATCTGCATTTTACATCAAGTGATATAGTTAGTGACAAAGATGTCTTGAAACTTTTTACGGGCTGTTTGTTAGATTTGTGGCCTTCAAATTTGCCGTATACTATAAAGAGTTTAGTAAGAAAGGTATTTTTTAAAACTCTTCTTAATTCTGAATAAATGACTAATAATTATTTTAGCTTTTTCTTGTAATTTGAAACATGTAATTTCACAAAAGGCATTATCGAATCAACTTGATATTAAAAAAGAATATTTTATTAGAGATATCAATATTTTTTGTGCAATTAGTTTTGTAATTTTAATAAACTTTTAAATTTTTTATAGGTTACACTTGATATTGTTTTGGCTATTAGAACCTTTATATCCTATATCGCTATAGCTGCTATGTAATTATGAGAAAACGTAATAAAATAAAATAAAAATAGAGGTGTCAAGTCTGAAATTTCACTATAGAACGAAGTTTAGGACGAGAGATTCGAATTTTCTTTTGCATTTCTTGTAATCCTTTACACCCAGAAAAGTAGTCCGGTGTATAGCTATTTACCTAATACAAGAACTTGTCTAATACACCAAAAAATATATACATCTAATTGTTTTAAGATAAATGAACCTGAATAAATTATCTCCATCTTCTTACCCCTTTTGTAGATATTTTTAGCCAGTGTTCTGGTATAGGGGTAATGCATCTTCTCGGAGAGCTGGAAATCCCCGGTTCTGTTTTTCTGTGTTCTATCTGTAAGGTGTATAAATTTGCCCTCCTGTAAATAGGGACTGTACAAACGACTGTGATGAGTGTGTAGTTAAGTCGTAGTTGGCACTGCTTCAAAATTAGAGGCACTCGTTTCGGTTTAAAACTCGCTGATGCCTTCACTTCTCCATGACAAGTGCCACTAACAACAACAACAATAGACATTTTTAACAATCAAATTAAACTGACCTCATAATTTTGAACCATGGCCATATGTCGAAGACGGCACCTGAGCCCTTCACCAAACACTAAACCTTCACTCCAATAACAGAACATTTTGACTCGCTGGATTTAAAATTCACCAGATTCACTTACACAACGTTTCTTCGGTGGAATTGGGTATTGAACCTGAAACCATTCGGCTTCATAACCGAAACCTTATAACCAAGTCGCCGCGTTCTTGAATAGTACTTAGAGAAGATATAGGATTGTAAATGATTAATAATAATTCCGAGTTGTAAAATTGTGGTAGATTCACCACGTTCTTGAATAGGAAAGATATAGGATTGTAAATTA
>JAOUZG010053121.1:1157477-1173701 GCA_026289955.1 Argiope argentata | reverse complement strand
TAGATTCACCACGTTCTTGAATAGGAAAGATATAGGATTGTAAATTAGTAATAATAATTCCAAGTTATAAAATTGTGGTGGATTCACCACGTTCTTGAATAGTGCTTAGAGAAGATATAGGATTGCAAGGGGGTAATAATAATTCCAAGTTGTAAAATTGTGGTGGATTCATCCCGTTCTTGAATAGTACTTAGAGAAGATATAGGATTGCAAAGGGGTAATAAGAATTCAAAGTTATTAAATTGTGATAGATTCACCACGTTCTTGAATATTACTTAGAGAAAATATAGGATTGCAAAGGTTTAATAAGAATTCAAAATTATAAAATTGTGGTAGATTCACCACGTTCTTGAATATTACTGAGAGAAGATATAGGATTGCAAAGGTTTAATAAGAATTCCAAGTTGTAAAATTGTGGTCGATACAATTGTGCTAATTCACTGTTTGGCGATATTTTAATTACATGGTTTTTTCCTCAAAGAGTATCTTATAAACATCATTATTAACACAAATAGTGCTTTTATACCTTTTTTCGCTCTTTTTTATGAATTTTATAAATGTATACCTGGATTCAGATAAGTATTTTTACATTGTATCTCTTTTATGGACATTATTCTATACCATGCTTCAAAAAATCGTCAAATTTTATCCCCAAATATATGTTACGCTCGCAACAGCTGGCGGCAGAAATCCCAGTTCAGTTTTTATATCATTCTCTCGTAAAAAGCGCCAACTCTGACAAGCCTATCGCGATATTGGGAACTCGAGGTATCTCCATTTTATGTGGACACCAAAGGGAACAATGCCTGGCCCTTTCGAGATATTTTGGTCGGGGCCCATTTGAGTGCGGGTTGTTCGAGAAGTCAGTCGACCCGACGACCCTTCTGGTAAGTGCTTTTGTTCCAGCTGGAAGTTGAATAAACATGGCCGCAGGGAAAATGAAAGATATCGGAAAGCGGAAAAAATCTCGGGCTCTCTCGATGGGCGCAGCAATTTCCGGTGGAATTCCCGGCGTAGACATAAAATATAAGAAACATGTAATACAAACTATGCCATCGTAAATATTTTTTTACTCCTTATTTAATATAGTTTGTGATGACATTTAAATGATAATTATTATAAGTTTGATTAGATTATATATTCAAGCCTATCAGGTAATATAAATGTAGCAAATATCGCTCGTAATCATTCATAATATTATTATTTTTTATTTCAGTTAACTTTTCCTATAAAAAATATAGATACTGAAATAAACTTGTAAAGGTAACAATATTTAGAGATGAAAATAACTTTTTAAAAGTAATTTAAAAGTAAATTAATTATGACAGTAATATAACTATGTTTTATAAATATTTATGTAATTTCTCATTTAATGCTGTTTGGATTAAAATTTAAATGATAATGATTATGTTAGTTATGGCTTGTAAATTTCGTAATTTATCATATATAAATGATGTAATTATCATTCGCAATCATTCATAATATTCTTAATTTGCCATTTGAATTATCTTTTCGTATAAAAATATGGACATCAAAATAATTTTCTGAAGGTAATAATATATAGATACAAAAATAGCTTTTAAAAAGTAATATAACTATGTTTTATAAATATTTATGTCACTTCTTATTTAATGCTGTTTGCATTTAAATTTGAATGATAATAATTATAAGTTAGATACGGCTTGTAAATTTCGTAGCTTATTCGTAGTTATAAATGATGTAATCATGATTCGCAATCAATCATGATATTCTTATTTTCTTATTTCAATTACTTTTTCGTATAAAAAATACGGTTACCAAAAGAAACTTATAAAGGTAATAATCTGTAGATATCAAAATAAACATGTGAAGAGTAATATAACCATATTTCATAAATACGTATTTCAGTTTTCATTAATGCTATTAAAATTTAAATGATAATGGCTATAAGTTAGGTACTTCTTGAAAATTTTGTATTTTATCCTGTAACATAAATGATGCTAAATTCGTACACAATTATTCATAATATTCTCAACATCTTTCTTCATTTATGTTTTTTAATAAAAATATGTATATTAAACTTGTTTCAAGTTGATTTTTGGTTATATTCGAAGCAAACAAAAATTTTATTCACATTTAAATCATAGTTTTTTTAAGGAATCCCAGATTTTTTTAACGATTACACTGCATATATTTTTTATTATATTGATCTTCGATAGAATAATACCATTTCGTACTTGTTGCCACACAAATAAAACTGCATTCAAAATTGTATTTTTTAAAATTCATTTTGGCATTTTATTTTATTACAGATTTCATAATTAATGGCTACAGAATGCTTTGGAATCTGAAAACAAATACAGGTTGATTATAAAGCTGGTAAAAAAGCTATCATACCAATCACGAAATGGAATAAAATTTTCGTTTGTTTTGGGGTATGCGTTCAAGGATCATACGAAATACAAAAATTAAAGTCTAGAAATTAGATCACAGTTGCTTGATGGTAAGATCTGGGCTCATGATTCGTAAGGTTTCATATTCGAGACCCGATTCCAACGAAGAACCGCCGTGTGAGGAAGATCTGTTGCGTGTTAAATCTGTCATGGAAAATATCCTCTCACCAGTGTGGTGTGGAGAGGGGCGGGTGGCCACTCAGGTGTTTTTTTCGCCATCTACCCGTGGTTCAAGATTACGATGTTCGTCCAAAAGTAGTCCCTGCTTTACAACGGCACGTTATTATAATTAAACAAAACTCTAACAGTTACGGTTTGAGTGTCAAAATTAGAGAATTTTGAAATGGAAACCACAATTTTTTTTATTGAAATGTATTCGCCATTGTAAAAAAAACTGGAATGGTAATTTATCATGAAAATCACCAGTGGTAGACCGAGTAAGAAGAAAAGAGAAAGAAAAACTGTGGTGGGCCTATCAGAGATGTAAAATTCAACAGATTCTTTTTGGCATGGTACGTGCTTTGGTCCTAGACATTATTTGAAGTAAAGTGTCATAGGGGTTGATGTAGATCAAGTAAAACATTTGTGAAACACAATATATATTTTTTTATTTTCTGCAGCTTTTCTTCGGTTATTGGTTGTTTGTCTAGTTACAGCTAGGTATTTTCGTGTTACAGGTAATGTTCCAACACTTTTTATTAATTTTTGTGCACATATTCCATTTTTAGAGCACACCCCCAATTAAATCTGAAGTTGAAATTTTGTTACTGTAAGAGTAACTGTTGGTGCTTAACTGTTGTTTTCATATGATTTTCGAATTCATACCACAAAACACCTTGAATCAAAATTTTGTTCCGTTTTTGTGAACTGTATTATAGTTACGGCCTCATACATTGGGATGTTTTTTTAAGTAATCATCCAGTATTTTCCGACTGATATCAAAAGATGCAGTCTCTACATAATCAATTTAATTAAATGATGAGGACGTGCCCGCTTTACAATGAAAGGAGGGGTTCAGTAGCTTCTAAGAGTATGAACCCCTGAGCACCTGAGGGAAGAAGTCTAAATTTTAACTCCTATGAAAATGGCACACACTTATCACATTCGCTTGCACAACCCCTTTTTACTGGAGGACAAATTCATTCATATCACAGATACAGCACAGAAGAACAACCATGCCTGACCGGGACTCGAACCCGGGAAGCCCAGATCACGAGGAAGACGCGCCATTTCTGTCCCAGGAGGCCGACAATTTAATTAAATAACTATATTAATAGATATTTGAAATCTGTAGAATGATTAGATATTCTGTTCTTTGTTGATGCTATTAATGGCACTTGCCATGGACAAGCTTTGTAAAGGCATCAGCGAGTTTTAAGCCGAAAGAAGCGTCTCTTGTTTTGAAATAGCACCAACTAAGGCCAAGAGTACGACTTGCGTACACACTAATCACATTCGCTTGCACAGTGCTTTTTTACAGGGGAAGGGGCACATTCATACACCTCAAAAATACAATAAAGAAGAACAACCATGCCCTTACTGGGACTAGAACCTGGAATATCCAGATCACGAGGAAGACGTGCTACATCTGGACCAGGACGCCGACCTTCAATATTCTAATGTTAGTGAAAAATAGATTGCTATATTTCATCTTTACGCTCATGGAATATTAAAAACACGAGATATTTAGACACACATAACATGTTGTGTAGAAAGCATAGCAAAAAAAACCTATCTTAACTCTATAACACAGAGTTTCCTTTTATTTGATACAGCCAAGGTGTTACGTTATTTATCTTTTCAAGAGTTCCATGTGTTTCGAATTTTTAAACAGGATCGACAACCTTATTTTCAAAATGTATTCACTACAAGCTAACAGAAAGGAAAAGATGAATGCATACGATGTCCGCCGGAGAGCTTTATATTCAATCTGAAACTTTATAGGTATCTTGTATCAAACAGAATAGACTTCTTTTGCTTTTCCTTTTACATCTCTTACTTACGTTCTTGTAGACAGAATATTAAAAGAAAAAGTTATAGTCGAAAAATTCAAGATTTAGCTTTTGCAAGATTTCCACGCATTGATTCTTCTTGAGTCCTAAAATCATATTTTATGAATAACGTCTATCCGTACATAAATATGGTGTATAATAAACACTAAAAGGTAGTATAATTGAAATTTGGGTTTGGGGTCTTATTTGAAGATTTCTTTCAAATTTTGAATAAAAGAATTTTTTCTGTCCGATTGTCTATGTACAAGTGAATACGATAATTAACAAAAAATTTAAAGAGCTTGATAAATAAAATTTAGTGCACAGGTTTAACTTCTAAAATGTAGATTATCATCAAATTTGGAATAAAGTTTGTTCTGCGGGGGATTTTTTTTGTGTTGATCCATATTTTCTCACGTATATAAACGCGATAAATAATATACGCAATGACTTTAATCAGTGAATTTTTTTACACCTTATAAATTCAACTACAATTCTTCATCGTACTTTGATTTTTAAGGTACTTTTCTGTTAGCCGAGCGCAAGCGAAAAATCACCATAGAAATTTGGTGGAATTTGACATTATTTGGCGATTTTTCACTTTAAAATCCCTGTAAAAAATTTGCCGAAATTCTACATTTTTTGGCGATTATTTGGCTTGTACCTGGTTAGCGAAAAAGTAACGAGTTTCAATGGCTGGGGAATAAGCGTCTAAAAAACAAATTTGATTTGTGAGCATCTTCTATTATTCACATGAGAAGAATTAACAACATAAAAAAATTGTCAAACTATATATGTATACTTAAAATGCTAATAAAATTTCGTAGATATGCTTTCAAATGCTATTCAAGATATTTGATTATGTGTAGGTTCTTATTCATGTAAATGCGATAAGTAGTTTTAGTTCAGTTCAGTTTAGTGTAGTTATATTAACACCGGTTATAAAGCAACACTAGGGCTATTTTGGGACGGACCTCGAAAATTTGTTCCTCGGTCGGATGACGAGGATGACACCTGAGCTGGCATTCCCTTCTCCCCACGACACTAAACCAGCGGGAGGACGTGTGGCCTGATAAATTTAACGTGAAACAGACGCAATTGAAATAATGATTTATTACTTATAAACCTTTATTAGTATAATTTTGAAACAGCGGAATAGCATCAAAATTGAGGTTCGAAACTGCAGTTGTTATCACAGGATATCATATAGAATTTTATTATTCTTTGCTTTAATCTCGCCACTAAAATTACAATTATGATCACAAGGTAATACAATGAATTTCATTGAATTAAGTATTTACATTTATGAGTTATTATTTTTATATTCATATGAAGGCCTAAAGTTTAGTTTAGTTATTTTAACTTCCCGTTGTAAAGCAACACTAGGGCTATTTTGGGACGGACCTCGCAATTTTGAACCATGGTCAGATGATAAGAATGACAGCTGCGCTGGTGCCCTCCTCTCCACGCCATACCACATGACGTCTGGTTCTGATGGATTTAACGCGCATCAGGTTTCCTTACAACACGGTTTTCGGGGGTAGCGACCCTGAAACTGACGAGCCGAGACTTTACCACTAGACCATCGCGGCCCTGCAAATGCGATTAGTAAAAAACAAAACACACACACAAAAAAAACATCTGTCCGAAAATTACGTCAATTGAATACTTGATTATCTTCAATAAAATGCAAAACGTTCTAGAATTAAAATCTTAGGACTTAACATTTTAAAAGGGAATTTGTTTTCTAGGTCTATAGTTTCTCATCATAGTTTTGGTATATTAAAATATTTTTACAGTTTAGAATGGAGTAAGAAAAGTGATTCATTCAGCTGATTAGATAAATTTAATTTGATTAATTAATTAGTTTAATTAATTTATAATAATGAATATAATGAACAACATTTACATAGGAACTTGTGTCCGAAAATTCAAACTGCGACCGCTAGAGGGCGATAATTGCACGAAATCAGGAGAGTGGGAATAACAACCATTTCAGGCGTGGACGTTGAAGGAGAAGGATGAATGAGTTTAGTAACGCAGAAATGACCTACATGCATTACGTTAATGGCGCCGCTCTTGGAAATGGATGATCTGATGGGTGACGTTCCAGCCGCTACACGCGGAAGCATCTGGTTTCAGCATGATGGGGCGCCTTTCCACTTTAGCTACGCTGTTCGAGAATACTTCGATAGGACTTATCCTAGTCGCTGGATCGGTAGAGGTGGACCAGTCAAATGGCCGCCGCGATCCCCCGACCTGACTCCCCTGAAATTCTACCTGTGGTGGGGCACTTTGAAGTCCTTGGTGTACGAGACCCCCATGACATCGGACATGGCTCTTATCGTCAGAATCACGGAAGAGGCAGCACGTGTCCGTGACACTCTTGGCCAATTCGAAAGGGTGCGTGAATCCATGCGCCGGCGTTGTGAAACGTGTAACTCTAATGTTCCCTTCACAGATGAGTTCAGATTCAGTCTACAACCTGATTCTAGGCTAATATTCCTATGGTGGGAGCCTGGGATCTGGGATCCCTGTAACATCATGGAAAGGGACCATTATGCTGATGGAGGACTGATGGTTTGGGCAGGGATCATGCAAGATACCCACACACCACTCCATGTGTTTGACAATGGTTCCGTGAATGCCCAGAGGTACAGGCAGGAGATCCTACAACCTTTGCGTCTTTTCAGGGGTGCCATTGGCCCTGAATTCATTTTTATGGACGACAATCCCCGACCACATAGGGCTGTCCTGGTGGAGGAGTATCTGGAAAGCGAAGATATTCATCGAATAGATTGTCCAACCAAATTTCCTGACCTTAACCCCATTGAACATGCTTGGGATGCTCTTGGAAGGGCTATTGTGATACGCCAACCTCCACCCAGAACCATTTTGGAGTTAAAAACTGCTCTTCTTAAAGAGTGGCAGGGTCTTCCACAAGCACTCCTTAACTCTCTTATTAACAGCATGCGTACTCGTTGTGCATGCTGTTTATCTGTCAGAGGTGACCACACACCGTACTAGATGCAGCCACATACCATACAAGCTTCACTCTCATTGCCATATTTCATCATGAAACTCAATCTACATTGGACTGTTGGCAATAAGTCTTGCCAATAAATAGCGCATTAATTTTTTCTTCGCACACATTATTGCTATATTATAAGTTACATACATACCAATTTTCATTAATTTTTAAGCTGTATTTCTCGAGATATTTGGGAAAATGTCTTCCATCTCTTAATTTTGTCCACCAGTGTATATTAAATTGGTTAATGACTCAAATTAATTAAGATAAATAATGACTTAAAAATAATGTTCTCGGAGGACAACTTAAAATTTACGATCGAAGATTTCATTTTCTTTTTCTGTTAACTTATGTTTGTTCTGAAGTCAATATAACTAAGGCCTGCAACTGTAATTTCATTCAATTTATAACCAAAACAAGTTATTTATTACGTCATTTTGTTAAAATATTAGTTAACAATCTTATACAAAGTTAAGAATAAGATTGTTACTTTATTTTCTATAACAGATTTTCTGTATTTATTCACTTATTCATTCTATTTGCAATGTTTCAAACGTTTTATGAATGGGTTAAGTATGTAAAGTGTTGCGCAGATGATGCATTTATGGGCAATTCAGCGACATATTCATTTTTCATATGGTTACTATGGTAACGCGGCTGGATATTGAATGAAGGTTTCTCTTACAATGTGAGATGTGAATTTTTGTAGCGATAATATTATTAGTGAAAAGTGCTTGCCTCAAATATTTTATAGATCCAAAATTTACTAACATAAAATTTTAAAGTTTATTTAAACAAAAGCGTTTCATAGTCACTATTTAATAAACTTGAACATTTTTTCTAAAATTTGACTGTTAAAAATGCACTTTTTTACTCATTTCCAAAAAGAGATTACAATGTTTCCCTGTTTTTCCCTTTTGTATAAATTCACGAATACTATAAACAGAACTAAAATTAAATAACTCGATTTTAATGTTAGTCAATCTTGCGAAATTTTGAACCTGGAATTATAACAAATAATATTTCTGAAATAAATATAATCAACACCTCCTAATATTCCTCTGGAAGCAATACTAAAATAATAAAGCTAAATGTGTATATTCTACAGACCAGGAAATTTGACGTAGTACAATCAAATTTGGCTTTATATGCTTTAGAAATTCGAAAGTATAACTCTAAAAGATTTTAAAAATTTTAATTAGAATTTTAACTAATTAAAAATAAAGCTAAATACGGATTTTCTTATATAATACTAAGAAATATTATTGCAGTAATATACATTTTACAGCGTTTTAAAAAAATTGACTTTTTTATGACATCAATTTAAAAATCATTTGAATTTTGGAAATATTTTAATTGATCTTTTTGTCTGAATTTTAGCAGTAGATCATATTATTGCCCTGAAATTTATTTAGTTTTCAGTGTTTAATCAAATAATTAAATCGCACGATTTTCTTCGATTATTGAAAACTAAAATAGAAGAATTATATTTAATATCAGAGTAGGTTACAAGACAGATAAAAAAGTGAAGTTACAAAACCGTTAAATTTCGAAAACAATGGAATAGTTTTCTACATTAACTATTCACATATTTTATTACGTAATTAATATAGTTAGAACCGAATATTCACTTTTAGACGATGATCTATGATGTCATAGGAATGGTCTCCATTGAAAAAGTTCATCCACACAATAAACCGAGGATTATAAAAGTAAAATAACATTGAAAATAAAGAAATAATTCGTTAATGTTATCACAAATAGTTGAAAAACAGTGAATAACAAAAAGTGATTCTAAAATTGAAATCTGCTTTAGAATATTTCAAGTTATCATGTGAGAACTTTTTCTTTTTATATCGTAAACCATAATCTGTCACAACAGATGCATCGATGAATTGAACCATCTGAAATATTCTGGTAAAAGGTTGATTAAATTTTGTTCCATAACTTTTCTGTAGAAAGATAAAATTTATTTGATGAGTTATTTAGAGCTAGAAAGCGATATTTGAAACTCAGAATCAAAACGGAAACGTTGTGTGTTGAACGTTGACTGTTTCTATTCTGGATCCAAATGGACACGTTCTGAGTTAGAAGTTTTTTTGAAGTTGAAGTTTGTGTGTTCCAATTGAGAATCTGCAACCCAGTGCATACGTTTACGCTTTCTTCGTTCCCGTTCTAAAACTATTTTACGTTCATGTTTAATTCGATCAGTTTCTGATTTTAAATTTTCACCGCTTGTTTTTGTTGGTTGAATGTTTTGTCGTTTCACAGATCTGCGTTTTTGCTGTCCTAATAGAATCTTTCTTCAGCTTCCGACCTCTGTTTGCTCTCTCCTTCCTTTTCTTTTTTTTTCTTCGTAGAGCTTCTTCGAAAGAAATCTTAGGAAGACCCATTTATGTTTACTTCATTGTTTAACGTACAGTCAAACACGTCGCTTCCTAAAAAAATCACGCACACACTCACAGATCTCGTACGTTTTATTTTATTTTATTTCATGGAATATTATAGAAGAGATGCCGCTTTGGCTAAACTAAAAAAAATGTAACAACATTTACATTGACTTGTACTTCTGAATTACAAATAAAATTTCTATTTTAAATGATATTTTGGCGATAGATCGCCAAATTTGATAACTTTCTGCAATACTTTCTAATAACCATAAAAGAGAAAAATCGATGCCTCAAAAGTAATAAATCGCCACTTTGTTCCCCACGAATTTTGAGGCTTCAAAACCCCCAAATCAAAACAAAATCATGTTTTCACATGATAATAAGACTAGATTTAATATGAGATAAAATTGAGGAATCATGCATATGAAATTATAAGAAAAACGGTTTATTTGAAATCAAATATAATCAATACTCCCTTTAAATCGGCTGGTCACCTCAGGTGACTAGTCTAATATAAAACAAAAATGCAGATAATATCATGATGTACAGAAGGGTCTAGAGTAATGCCACACTATATTAGAATTCTAAGAATACATAGAGGAAAAACAAAAGATGGATTTAAGAATGTTATATTTACAGGCATCCTGGAAAAGGGGTAGCGCGTCTTTCTCCGCCCCGGATTCGAGTCCTGGTGTTTGCATGTTTGTTCTTCTGTGTTCTATCTGCAAAGAGAGTGAATGTGCCTCTCCCCCCTGTAAAAAGGGGCTGTGCAAGAGAATGTGATGTGTAGGTAGCAAAAGTCGTACTCTTGCTTCTAGTTGGTGCTACTACAAAAAGACGATATTAGGCTTAAATCGCTGACTATCTCACCGAGCTTATCCATGGCTAGTGCCATAAGAAACAACATGTCATATATTTCTCTACTAAAGTTTCGTACTTAAGAAGATAACCTCCTTTTATAGGAAAATAGGTACTTTTCCGTTGGCAGAATGCAAGCGAAAAATTGCCAAATAATGTAGAATTTCGCTAAATTTTTTAATGCTAAAAATTGTCAAGTAATGTTGAATTCCGCCAAATTTTTCTGGCTATTTTTCGCTTGCGTCCAGCTAACAGAAAAGTATCTGAAAATACTATAGTAAATATCCTTTTTTAAAACTATTGCTAAGCTTTTGTATGACGGTTTATTATAAGGAATAAATCATTTATGTTTAATAGTATAAAAACTAAATACATTTGGAAATATATAAGTGGAGCACAGAAAAATTTCCATTTTCCACGCGCAGAAAGTACACAACGAGTTCGTGGATTATTCTGACCTTTTTAATGGATAAAACAATGTTGTAGAATGATGTTAATCTTCACTCCGATGACGGAAAGTACTTAATATTAGCCTCTTTGCATCATACCCTTTATGTACAATTGTGTTTCGAAAGCAGCCGTTATATATTCACCCTCAAGTTTTACATATGCTGTCGTGATTAAGAGAGCTAAATAAATTCTTGAATATTTAGGAAGAGCAAGGTTAACTGCTTCGAGATTATCTGTCTACATGTTTTTTTAAAAATAAATTGCTTAAAATTTCAATCAGAAATATCATTATCATTATCATTAGACTTACAAATGACGTGGGGCGCGATCCTTGGATT
The DNA here is from genome assembly GCA_026289955.1 of Argiope argentata. Classification (NCBI taxonomy): domain Eukaryota; kingdom Metazoa; phylum Arthropoda; class Arachnida; order Araneae; family Araneidae; genus Argiope; species Argiope argentata. The sequence continues at coordinate 1,162,211 of JAOUZG010053121.1, read as the reverse complement.
AAATTCCCCATACAGTTTTATCTTGTCTGCCAAAATTCACAATTTAATTCTCAGTAAATAATCCTTAAAACAAATCGTGTGGTTTTAAATACTTTTTCGATATTTGATTCTGATAAGAAAAATTATCGACATAATCGAAAACCATTAATGATCATATCATTCAAAAGATGGTTGATTACAATGAAGTGAATGACAATTAAATGATTCAGAATTAAAAAACCTAGTTAATGATCAGTTGGAAAATGTTTAGAAGGGGATTTCATTCATAATAATCATTATCGAATTACTCTTAATTTGCATATGATGTTTAATAGATATTTTTATAATTTCCTACTATAACTCAGTATATTGATTTGGATTGAAAGGTTAGTTTGAAAGTTGAGTAAAATATTTTAAGAAAATAACTTTTTGCACAGCCGATAACAGTTTGAGTTTTCTTTCCAGCTTTGAATTATTTTATAAGGCTAAGTTATTTTATATGGTTTGAATGATTCATATTGTTACAAACTTTGTAAATATTTCTGTCAATTTGTATCCGTTTTGAAATGTCTCAGACAGATCTGAAATACTCAGATTCCGTGGCGAAAATCGCGCAATTTAGGCGCATTTTACGTCAAAATGGCGTGATTTGGCGAAAGATAGATAGTTCTGGAAAATTTTATCACTTGAGCTGTAGGACCATTAATAAGCGAGATAACCTAGAATCTTCCAGAACCTTGGCGAAAATCCTAAACCTTCACGCCAAATCAGGTATAAATATCACCGCCCAATTGACCATGATGAATAGAGAGAAGTCAAGACTGGAGTTTTAGTCCAGGGCACAGAAACTGTTATCTGTCTATGGTGTTAGAAACGTCTGTGTTTGGAAGTTGTTTCTTGTATTACCTGAGTTGGAGCTGTGTAATTGTGATTCGTAACTGCTATAATTTCCTGCATCTGCTGGAGATTTCTATGGATAAAAGTCTTGTGATTCTAGAGATATTGTTTCATTATGTGCTGAAAATTACATTTTTATACCTTTAATTCGCAGTAATAGTTGATTTATTGTTATCAATATAATTTTTTTCTTCCTGCTCTGTGTTATTTTCCTGTTTATATTTTTACTTTTACTATTCTATTTTTTAATATTGTTCCATTTCTTTATTTTTACTACTACATATACGTTTTATTTACATTTTTCTTATTTTCTTTTTTTAATTTTTAAATATCTACTATTAGTTTCTATTGTTTGGTATTCAAAAGAATATATATTTGCATGGAGTTGGCTACTGGTGCTTCGATCTTTCTTTGATGTTTTTCTTTTGATTAAAGAATATATGTTTATTTTCAAAAGCCACAAATAACATCAATTAAAAATTAAAGAGGAATTTGTGACTTAAATATGTTTATTTTATTATATGTATGGTTATTTTTCATTAGCCGGATACAAATGAAGAATAGCTAAAGAAAGCTGGAAGAATTCGGCATTATTTGTCGTTTTTCCATTTGCACAGGTTAACGGAGAAGTACCAAATATATTTATATTAAAGTGAACGGAAAAATTTATATTTATTATTAAAATTGATATGTTTTCAAAATGAATTCTGTTATTAATTTTCTGAACTAAAACTCCTATAGCTCATTGTCTTCTGCCATTTAATATAAATATCGAATAAGCTTATTTTCTATCATTATTTCTTATTCACAAGAATTCGATTTTTTTAAATCAGTAAAATTCCTGGAAAAATATCTAATTAGAATGTCAAACAATCAGAGTTACTAAGAACATGGATTTTTAATATAATTTAAATAATTTTCGCTGGTGAATATCTGTTAACTCCAAATTTCATTAAGATAAAGAGAAAATTTAAGGCCTTTTATTTGTATTTTCATTATATTTTTTTTGAAGAAGTTTTCTGAAACATTCACTTAAATGCCTTGAAAAAGTTTCTTTTCCTTGAAAAGTCGTGATTCTGCTCAGAAATTTATAAGAAATATTAAAAGGAAAAGAAAAAAATTCAGAAATAGAACTATACATTAAAAAAAAAAAAAAAGATGAGTTAAGTAATGTTTTGCCGAATTTGCTTTGAAAATAAACTCTTTAGTAAGGATTTAGTATTTTATATTTATTTTGAGGGAAATAAATGATAAAATACATAGTTATTTAATTCAAATCGTTTAAAAAATAACTTCTAGAAGGAATTGATGAAATGTCTCAAAAAATTAACAGTTTACTTAGAGTATTTTTTATAGAAAATAAAAATGTATTAGAATTATGTAATAAGTAATGTATGTAATAGTATTAGAATTATGTAATTAGAAATGAATTAGAAGAATGCAAAAGAATTATATCAATTGGATAGTGTCATTTTTATGGGAAGAGTAAAATTATGTATTTATGTTAAAAGGATTGCAACATTGTATAATGAATTGATAAAACAATAGAAGTAACAATTTATGTCGGTAATGATTCACTTATTACTTCTATTCTTTTTTCAATTCATTATACAATGTTGCAATCCTTTAAACGTAAATGCACAATTTTACTCTTCCCATAAAAATGACACTATCCAATTTATATAGTTCTTTTGCAATTTCTTTCTAATAATTCTAATACATTTTTATATTATATTATTTTCACAATAAAAAAATATAAAAAAATAAAAGGAAATCTTTTATCACAAATTTCAAGTCATGTGAGAACAATAGTATTTTTACATCATTATTTATCTTAACTAATTTAAGTCATTAATCCATTTAAACCAGTTTGAAACAATCACAAGACTTCTCTATCGGTCTTTATCCCCCCCTCCCCCCAAGCACCTCCGCCTTTCCCTCCTCTATATATAATCCTTTTAATTATTTTAAACTTTCATTTCTAATTTTTCTAGCTGGTAAATAAAGTTTTAAAGCGCTATCGATTGTAAGATGGGTGAAAAAACAAAAAATTAAAATTCGTTTTTCTAAATATTGACGTATGCATAATCTGATAGCCTCGTGATTGTTTCAAACCTGTTTAAACTAGTAATTGACTAAAATTAATTAAGACAATTCGTTAGAACTCAGAGAATGAATCATTTAGAAATCAAGTGGTAACTTTAGTTAGTGATAAATCGCCAAATGTGACACCCTTCTGCATCATATTCTAATGAATTAAAAGTGATAATTACCAATTTGTTGCCTACGCATTTTGAGGCTCAAACCAAAACAACATCACGTTATCAATAAATAAAGGTATTCTGGAGATTTTAAGGTTTAAAAATAAAAAAGAAATTGTCCAATTTCATAATAATGAAACAAATGCATTTGAGAAGTACCGGGTGTCCAAAAAGTTCCCGTACTCCAAATTAAAAATATCATTTTCCATGATTTTTTTTTCAAGTACATTAAATTTTGTCATAAGAGTAATGAAAGCATGGACATGCTTGAAGCTTTTTTCGGCGATCTACTTATCTCAAAAAATCTTTGGCCACCTCGATCCCCTGATCTGACCATCCCGGACTTTTTTCTGTGGATATATTTAAAAGACAAAATTTACGAAGATGATCCTCAAACAACAGATGATTTGAATCGCTATTATCCACAGGATACAAGAAATCACTCCTAGCATGTTAAAACGCGTTTCGAAAAACATGCGCAAACGAGTTCAGCCTTGTCTCCAAGAAAGGGATGGACATTTTGAACATTTATTATAAACGAAGTTTATTATTTTTTCCTTAGTTATGTTATAAGTGCTTTTTATCATTGGCATAAAAATAATTCTTTTTAAACCTATTGTTTTTGTAAAATAAATTCACAAATCATAAGTACGGGAACTTTTTGGACACCCTGTAGTATAGCAGCGGATAAAATTCTCGGGCTTAACTTTTAAAATATCTTTATTCTTTTTTTTTTCCAATTTTTATACTTCATGGAAAAGCAAAATTAATACTTGCCATACCTGTTAAGACATAAGAAGAGTATCAATATTGTTTATAAATATAGGTAAAAGTGAACAATCCTAATCAAAATGAGCCACACTCGAATAGAAACTCACAGCCCGAAGTGTGACAGAAAGTGGTGGGAAATTCCCGAGATGCCCAAATGGTTCAAGACAGCCGGGGCGTAGTTTATGAAGGGGCTGATGGATTTCAAGATCCAACAATAGCCGCCGTGGAGTTGCAGCGGGGGTGACGGAGCGTCTCTGACGCCGATGCTGCATCGATTGCAGATCTCATCTGTCTGGATTTTTGCCACATCAGCGGAGCTGCTGTCGGGTCTCTCTGTGAGGTCATTTTCAGAGACTAGAGGCGGGTTTTAAAAGCATGTTCAGAATCTTATCCATCTGCTCTAATATAAACCCATCTGCTTTAAATATTAATGAATTGTATTTTGTAATACTTTTTGCACATATGTACTAAATAAAATTATTAAAACTGAATGTATGACTTGAATATGATGGATTATTTAAATTATTATTAGTAAAATTGCTTAAAAGATTATTTTACTAATTTATTATAGAACAGAATTTATTATCTTAATTTTAACTCTTTTGTAAATTATTATAATGTCAATATTGGGTGCATTTCCAATAGTTGGGCGCAATCAAAAAATTGCCAAAGAAATGTGGCGGAATTCTATATTATTTGGCAAATTTTCGCTTTAAAATCGCTGTAAAAAATTGATGAAATTCTACATTATTTGGCAAATTTTCGCTTTAAAATCGCTGTAAAAAATTGACGGAACTGTACATCATTTGGCAAATTTTCGCTTTAA